>OX422209.1:250472561-250697561 GCA_949130495.1 Sambucus nigra
AAAAATGTTTTATTATTTTTGGTTTTTGAAAAGAGGAAATAGGGAAAAATCTCAACATGGTTATTACTATTATTATTTTGTTTTTGACTTGCATTATGTTTGACTAAATGTAGAAAAATGTCGGGCAGGACTCAAGCCTGTGGAAGAATAGGGTTTAAATATATAAGACACGATTTGACTCGTTTCTAGGCTTACCGACAGGGTCCCATTTCAAAAAGGAAAAATAAAGTGAGAATTCGGGCAGTATGCCGACTCAGAATTTCCATAGAGTTTCGCATGGTAATTGGTAAACTAATTATGAGTGTCCTAAGATTGACGCATGTATGAGATTTATGAACTTGTTGGGTTAGTGGAAGGGTTTCCTCCTTTGGCATGACTTCCATGATAGACCTCTTACTAATAAGGGCAATCATTCATTGGTACGTGTGGACAAGCCATTTGATATACCTGAGTGTACATGAATTTCCTCACGATATACCTCATGGGGACAACACATGTGAGAGAAAATTTAATAAACTCGATGTACGTGAATGATTTCCCTTCTATATATCTACTATCGTGAGTTCGATCAAGCGGTACGATGCGAAGAGGAACCGTTCGATATACATCGAAGGTACAAGGATAATGGAAGGTGATAATCATATTTCTTAGGTTAACCATGCCCGAGTGAAGACATAACCATCACAAAGTAACCCCCCAGTACGGGACAAAATTTGATCAATATTGCCATGCTCTGGTGATGTAGTTGGAATAAACGCATGAGTCTTAATTATTATCTTATGGAGAGATATTTTTTATTTTCATGCTACGTAAAGGGAGTACTACCACTATGAGGAAGAATATACAAGTATCATGAAAAATAAATCTAGCTTGGAGAATGAAGACTATATTAAGCGTGGTGATTGAAAAGCATGTGAATATATACAAGTGAGATGTATGTACAAAGGGAGTGACATGGAAATAGTTTGAGTGATCATATATACAAGTGAATTTTTGTGCTAGTGAGCCTAATCATGGATCAACTAGGTGGTGTGTGATATGTGTAAGTGGGCATGGAGATATATATAAGTGAGAGAAAAATGGTTGTGTGCTAGATAAACATGGATAGTCTAGAAGTGGTGTGTGGAGTATATGAGAAGAGGTGAAATTATATACAAATGTAAGTGTGTGAAGTGAGCTTGGATCATATATAAAAGTGTGTGAAGTGAGCATGTATAAGTGAGTGAAAAATGACATATAAATGAGAATAGACCATGGTAGAGATAAGCAAGAGGTAAAATACAAAAAAGTAAGCAAAGGAGGAAAGGGAACATACAAGTGGGAGTATATGTGCACATGTAGAAAAATGGGAGAGCAAAGAATAACATCCATATAGAAATAGAGTTTATCCCTCTTAAAAATATAGTCCCTAGCAGAGTCTCCACTGTGGCCATCCCGGGGCTCAAATTCCCTCCGGTGCTAGTGGAATATCGTGGGTCGGCCTTCGTCATGTGGGAGATAATGTAAAGAGATAGAGTCGCGAGCTTATTTTGCTCAAAACAGGTAAAAGAATGTCTTCGCCTTGAGATAACGACATCAAGGTCAAAATGATGCTTGTAAAACCAAATAGTTCGCAGGTGTGGGGACTGAGTTACGGAATGGGAAGGTGTTAGCCACCCATTCCTCCCTTTTGATCTCTCATGGGCTAATGTTAATCTTCCCCTTTTAACTCCGTGATGTGTGTGTACATGTGTATAATATAAGTAAGGGGATAATGGAATCGTCAAACTCACATCATGGAAGTGACGAAGTGAATTTATCCTTAGGAATGTTCCCGAAAATAATGATAAAAATATGATGTAAGTTTTCGCCGAATCACAAATTGCTAAGAAAGAGAGAATGTGCACGTCAGGCGAGACACAAATATATTAGAGCATGAGACTCATGATATATATATATATATATATATATCATGAAAGAAGAAAATAAATAAGAAAAAAGGAGTACTCGAATATTGGGATTGGCCCAAGATATCTACGTAGCCCAATGGCCATCAAAGTCCACGTAGTTCGAAAATAGCATAGGGGTGGGGTTCAACCCATAAATCCAAATGTTTAACTTCTTTTATGCGTGTGTAGAGAAAATATATTTCAAGAGTGAGAGTGTGAAATGGAAATCCCATTTTTGGAATTTACGGATGAACCCTCTTTTTCTTTTTCTTTTTGGGTTTTTTTATGAAAATAGATTATTTGCAATACTACTAATAAAGAGTAGAGATTAATGGATATGATGTAATGAAACAAAAGTTTAAAAGTACAAATAAGATAAATAACACTAAAATGGAAAAAAACTACAGAAAAGGATGGAGAAGTAGACCTCTTTATGAGTGTTTGTTACTGATTTTTAGATGCTAATATGCTGATCTTGAAATGGTATATAAGTGATATGAAGATATGGGGTGGATTACCAAGTGAGGTAAGAAAGTTATGAAAGGAAATGTTGGAAAATGGGCCTTTTGGGAAAGGGAAAATAGTTGAATTTGAGGGGAATGTTTTCTGACTTTATAAGAGGGGACCTATTCTCCCCTCATAAGGTGAGGTCATGGACCTTATTTATAGGTCAAGAGGGGTGTCGATCGGCATAGGGCTTAACATGACTATAGACAGTGTCCTTTCTTTGTTGGGCAAGGAAAATGACACCCTACCGATAGGCAAGTTTCTTGAGGTGCCTATAGGCAGTCCGAAATGGTTTTTTCAAAAAAACGAGAATAAAATACAAACTTAAGTTTGAATCGTGAATGGAGTGGACCATTGGAAAGGGCATTTGTGTCCATCCCCGATCCTTACCGCGCAGGCGGGCGCGCAAAAGGAGAGGATCCTTCGGGTCCCGCGCATCCCTCTCGGGAGCGCTTCGACCGGCGTCATTTGAGATGAGGTGTAGAAATGTAGAGAGATTCAGAGTCGCCAGTCTATTTGACTCAAAACAGATAAAAGAAAAAAGGGGAAGCCATCCCGAAGGATGGCATCCAAAGACATACTGGTGCATGCAAAACCAAAATTATTCCAGAAGGGTTCGGAGGCTTAGTTACGAAATGGGAAGGTGTTAGGCACCCATTCCGCCCTTTCGGTCTCTCATGGATATTTTCTATTTTCCTTTATATTTCCCCCGTGATATGTGTGCATGTGCATATATATGGTGGAGATAGGATTCCTCAACTTGTATCATGAAAGAGATAAAGTGAGTCATCCGTAGGAAGGTATAAAAATAATATTAGAAAAATAAGATTTACGCGATTACCCCTACGTTGATCGTTATAATGGAACGAAAACTCATATGGAGTAATACGTCACTAAGGGCAAGTATATAGAATATAACAAGATTAGATTTAGAGGAAATACAAAATAAGAGAAAAAGTAAGAAAAGGACTCGAGTCTTAGGTTTTACCCCAAGATGCCTACATAGCCTATAAAGGCATCAAAGTCCACGTAGTTCGCATACAAAACAAGGGGTGGGGTTTATCCCATAAATCCAAATGGGGGATATATTATTTGTGTGTGTGTATGTGTGTAGAAAAAGTGTTTTAGTTGTGAGAAAGTGTGAGAAAAGTACGAGAATCCCTATTTGGAATTTATGAGCAAACCCTCTTTTTCTTGTTTTTCGGGTTTTAATTATATGAAAATAAGAGATGTGCAATAATACTAAATGAAAAGTATATTATGATGTGTGAGATGAGATAGTAAGAGTGCTAAGTAATAAAATAAGTTATTAAGAATTTGAGAGCGTTTGAGAAAGTTGGTCCTTCTTGAAGATCTTGAGCTTGATCTTGAATGTTGGACAGCATCCCTTGCACTTGGATGATGATGGAGAGTGGCTAATTCACCAAGTTTGATGAAAAGGATGATGAACAGTGGAAGTAAAAAAGGGATTTGGAAATTGAAATCACGTTGCCTTCGAGAGAGGTTTCTGGGATTCGTTGAGAGTGAATTTTATTAGATCTGGACTCCCCTCTTGCAAATGAGGTGAACGCCTCCTTTTATAGGCTCAGGTCACTGCCGATCGGCATAGACTTGATCGGGCCTATCGGCACCTGCCGATAGGCAGGGTCTGGAACCTTCCATTTGGTAGTGTGTTTCAGGCCTTTTTAAGAAATCGGCTTCCGAGGGCAAACCGTTGATCAGAATCGCGTACGGGGCATACCGTTGGAAAGTAATTCAGAGACCTTAGAAAGTCCTTTGGATCGCTCCCGAGTTCGGGAGTTGACTTTGGATCAAATATGGCTCGGAAGCGTTTATCGGTCCATTGGACGGGGAATCATTTGGATGCAAACGGATCGTTCGTCCGCATGGTAAGTCCAAATCGTGCACGAGGAGGACCATTGGAAAGGTTAGGAGATATACTTCGACATTCCAAAGAGTTTGACCCAGTTTGGGGAGTTGACTTTGGACAACCGGGCCCTGGAAGCATTCGATTATCTCTTGGAGTCAAACGAATCGTTCATCTGCATCGTAAGTCGGAATCGCGCACTGGACGGATCATTGAAAAGGGTATTCAGTGAGATTCGAAGATTCATTTAGCCTCGGATCGTTCGTCCTCATGGTAAGTCGAAAACGCGCACGGAACAGACAGTTGGAAAGGGTATTCAGTGCCCTTCGAATATTCATTCAGTCTCAATCTAGATAAAGAGTTTGACTTTTTGGTCAAACTGAGTCGGGGAGTGACCGATGGCTTCTAGGTCAGTACTCGGGACGTGACCTGGGTTTGTGGTGATGAAGGAAGGTACTAGGGACCTAAGGAGAGTTAGGGGGTAACGGAATGGGGTGTCTACAGAGCCCCTCGACGGGTGAGTTTGGAACAAATGATAACCGTCGAATAGACACCACATGATGCTTTTGAGGGAGTATGACCGATTCAGAGGGTCGAGGCCGATTCTAAGGACCTAAGGAGTGTGCTGGGGGTGGAATTACGATCAAAGGTTTAGGTCGATTCTGAGGACCTGAAGTGGTGTTGGGGGATGACCAGTTCTGCGGGTCAAAGCCGAATCTACGGGCTTAGGGTGGATATCTAATAACCGCGGTCAATTCTGACCTAAGAGTGATGACGACCGAGGATCGGGGTTAATTTTGACCCAACTCAGGTGACGATTCAAGACCGAGGTCAATTCTAACCTAAGAGTGGTGACGACCGAGTGCCGGGGTCAATTCTGACCTAAGAGTGGTGACAACCGAGGACGGGGGTCAATTCTGACCCAACTCAGGTGACGATCCAAGACCAAGGTCAATTCTGGCCTAAGAGTGGTGACGACTGAGGACCGGGGTCAATTCAGACCCAACTCAGGTGACGATCCAGGACCGAGGTCAATTCTGACCTAAGAGTGGTGACGACCGAGGATTAGGGTCAATTCTGACCCAACTCAGGTGATGATCCAAGACCGAGGTCAATTCTGACCTAAGAGTGGTGACGACCGAGGACCGGGGTCAATTTCGACCTAACTCAGGTGACGATCCAAGACTGAGGTCAATTCTGACCTAAGAGTGGATGAAGATTGGATTTTGATTTCGCTGGAGAAAATGCCTTTTGATTTGAGCTGGGGAGCTGATAACTGGGAAAGCTTTTGTTTCTTTAGGAGACCTCGCGGGGGAGGGTGGGGGGAACAACCTATTATGGTGCTGTAAGAAACTCCGCTGGGGAAGTGATCAGGCGATCCTTAGGGATCCTCCGGTGCTCTGCCGGGAGGAGAATCACTTGGTTTTTGAGGATTTCGCTGGGAAATAGGGCTTCCGCTCGAGGGAATGCGAAGTTTTCTTAGTGAAAAAACTCTAAATCCTTCCTAGGATTTTTAGGAATTTTTTGAGGATTTTTTGGGGCTTTTTAGTATTTTCTGGGAATTTTTGTACGAAATTTAATGGAGGGTGCTGATCGGGATAGTATGAAGGGTGCCATTCGGCAGTGGCACGGACATTTGGGCTACCTCAAGAAGTTAAGGAGTCAGTGCCGATCGGTATAGTGGGGGGAAGTTCCGATCGGCATGGCGCTTGGCATCCTATATAAAGGGGGCGAATCCCTTTATTTTTTTTCACAGCTTCTTCGCCTTCTCTCTTTCTGCGATTTCTCTCCAAATCGTCTAGCATTCTGATCCTCAAGAAATGGCCACTTTTGTGAGCACTGCAGTCCACCGGGAGTGGTTGACCGTTGATAATTGGGCGAATGTGGAGTGGAGGGCCAGGGCGCCTCTTGATTTGGGGAGTGAGAACTCCTTTGATGCGTTTGAGCCTGTTGTGGATGAGCGGACCTTACTACGGGAGCCATCGCGTCATCGCTCTTTGAGAGTGAGTCCCGGAAGTTATGTAAGTAACCTGACCTTTGGCATTTTTTCTTTTTGGTGATTTTTCTTTCTTTCTTGACCTCTGATGATATTTTTCCTTTTGTCCAGTCTGATATTTCTTTGAAGAACATGCGCGCCCATGGGACAACGGGGCTCAGGGATGTTTGGGAGCATCTCCCACCTATGGTGCGTTGGGTGGTATCGTCAGCGGGTTTTGGGAGGTTGGCATCTATACTGGATGAGATGCCTCGTTCGATAGCGGTCCTGTGCGCTTTGGGAGAGAGGTGGTAGGATACTACCCACACCTTCCATTTCGGCTTCGGGGAGATGACTGTGACTCCCATAGACGTTCAGCAGCTGCTGGGGTTAGATTGTGATGGAGAGAAGATAGAGGTGGATCGCTCTTTACAGGTGAAACCGGAGGCAGTGCGTGCGGCACATGGTGATGTAGGGAGGAAAGTTTATGGGGATTCTATTCGGCTGTCCCTGCTGAAGGATGTTATGCTGAGCAGGGTGATTGATGTAGAGGACGGGCTGCAAGTGAGGCAGATGGCCCGGTTATTCATTTTCAGGTATTAGGAGGTTTCATGATGGCGTCAAGAGGAGACGTCGTCCATTTGTGGTTCTTTCCTTACCTGAAGATTTTTTCAAACTTCCCTTTCTATGAGTGGGGGAGTCTGACTTTGGTGACCCTTTACTCTTCTCTGGATGCCTTCAGCCGGTTCTGCCGGCAAACCTTTACTGGGTCCATGTACCTTCTTGAGGTATTCCTTGGTTTACAGATTTCTTTTCATGCATCCATATTTTCCTTTCATGCATTCGCATTTTCCTTTCATGCATTCGCATTTTCCTTTCATGCATTTTCCTTTGGCGTCTCTTTTTTTTATGAATTCAGACATGGTTCTACGAGGTGATTGGGTGCAATACCCCGCTGATCACTTTAAAGGACGACATTGTTGGGGTCTTCTGTTGATTGTATCGATGGCGTAAGGCCAATCGGCAGTCGAAGGGATCTGTCTCTCTGGAGGCGGTGCGTCAGGTTTTGAATGACCTGACCAGTGGTAGGGTAAGGCTCTTTCCATTTCAGTCTTGGTTTTTGCACCTTCTGATCTTGTATTGATTGACGCCTGCTTGGAGATTTTTAGGGGACCTTTTATCCCCGGGGGACAACCATTCAGGATGTGGGGGCGACCGGGGTGAACGCGTGGATGAACCGTTTACTGGCTCATGAGTCTGGCCATTCTTGGTACCTCGGGGAGCGAGTGGTTCAACAGATTGGTGAGGAGGAGGTGGTGGTCCCACCTGCTCAGCCTCCTATGAGGCGGGAGCTACTGCTGTCGGAGGATGAAAGGATCGCGGTAATGATCGACGAGTCTTACTTGTTGTACATCGATACGGCTGCCCCATATGACTATATGGACTTTGTGATGAGCTGGTTGATGGCGCCTAGCATACATGATGCCCTGCCTTTCCCTCCTGCGGGTTCGAGTAGGGCAGTGGGATCTTCCCACAGCGGCAGTGGTCCGTTGGCATCTGCAGCGGCGGTGACTTCAGAGGTTCCTTTTGTGCGGTTGCATACCCCTTCATATAACATTCATTGGGCTGATGGAGGGATGGTGCCTATGTTGCACCGTCCTCATGCAATGGATCCATAGGAGTTTGGTTTGACAGAGGAGGTACTCCAACCTGCGATATACCTTTCTGTTCCTCTTTTTCTTTTCCTTTATGTTTTGGTCATCTCTGTTTTGAGACTGATTTCGCTTTGCCTTGCAGCAAGTTCGGGTGTCGACCACTTGGCTAAGGGACATCAGAGACTGGATATCTTCGGCGACTGCCCATATTCGAGACGCGGTTCCTGTCCCTTCTTGCTTGGTGCCTTCTGCTTCATCTGGAGAGGACTCTAGCTCGGGTAGTGGTGGCTTATCGTCTCGCAGTAGGGGGAAGAAAGCACGTCGCAGGGGTGGAAGCTCTTGAGAGATAGATAGAGAGAGAGAGAGAGAGAGAATGTGGGTTCGGACTGAGTCCCGTTGTTTTTGCTTTTTCTTTTTATTTCCTGCAAAAATGATGTAACATAGAAAACAGATATATGCAATGCAATGGATTTTTTTTATTATCTTTTATTAATGATGAATGAATGCATGCACACGCGCTTTTTACCTTGCTGCTAAGATCGTAAAAAGGAATATTCTTGGATTTTTTTTTAAGGAAAGTTTGTTTTTTAATTAAAGGGATTTTGAAATTCTGTTGAGAATATCAATTTATTTTTATTGAGTTTTCTGATTTGACAAAAGAGGAAAAAAGAGGAAATTTCTAAAATGGGGGGTTGTCGATTGGCAAGCACCCTAACCTGCCTATCGGCAGTTCAGTCCAGTCCCATCAAAGTTTTGAATGGTACCCTCTTCAGCTTTTGGTACCTTGTGGGGTAGAATTCCCTCCTATATTTGTAGGGATTATGTCTCTTGTGAGGGTTCTCATGTATAAAAAGGGGGAAGGGTGGAGTGTTTCCATCACACATTTGCATTTTCACCTACTTGCCCACTATCTCTTAGCCTTGCAAGATGGCTCTCCCTGGTAGCATTGAGTCTGTCAATTACCTCTAAGCCTTGGAAGCAATGTGCTCTTATAATGTCGACTATGATGCTTTCAACATGCGTTGAGTCTACCTCTGGCACAATCGACCTCTTGAGTGGAACGTGTTGATGGAGGCGGTACCATTCTGGTACCCCGAAGACCATGTATTCTGCTTTGGGTTGGATGAAGTTTGTCCTACCTATGAGGAATTTTCTGCTATGCTAGGTGTAAATCCTAGTGTTGCTGCGACGCCCGAATTTTCTCGTTTTCCCAGGGGTTTGTTGGTCGGGCTTCTTCATATTTCGCTTTCGGCGGCCAGATCATTGGTTGTTGGAGGAATGATCTCCCTCCCGACGATGCTGTAGTCTGTGCATTTGCGAGAAGTAGGTGATGCTGGCTATGCTGGAGCCGTTGTTCTGGGTCTAGTTTTAAAATTGTTGCTGGTCACTGGAGAACTGCAGGTGGACCCGCAACTTACAGCCATTACTTCATGGATGTCTTACCGTCGTAATCCTACGGCGGTGATACTGGTGGAGACCCTGAATGGCCTGGACTCCTGGAGAGAAGGTCGTTATGACTTTTTGAGGGGTAGCCCCGTGATGCTATTCATGTGGTTGTCTGAAAGATTTCGCTTGGTGACTCCTCCAGAATATCCCTTGTCAGCCGTACGCAACTTCTTTTCATGATACTTCATCAGTGTTGGTATGTATGTTGAGAACTGGGAGCATTGGCTTGTGGAGCATGGGGATCATGGTCTGTATCGGTCAGTGCCTTGGTGGGGGAAGTTGCAGCCTGTTCTGGAGCTAGGAGAGTATTCATATGTGTGGCTGGTTGGTCTCAGGCAGACCTCCTTTTATTTCCCTTGGTGGGTTCTGCGCCAATTTGGCTGGGCGCAGGTCGTGCCACCTCGGATCTTAAATTTCTTTTCGGTAGAAGATTTGACTGAGCGCCTGCGTCTGTTGCTTGGATCTCTATGGGAAAATCGGTGTCCGTCGAACCGTCCCTCCTAGTCTGTCGAGAAAGTTTGGCATGTTCCCAAAGATTTTATGAAGTGGTTGTGGAGGAAAGTAGTCAGTAAGATGTTGGCAGTGGAGACTAGACAAAGATGGTTTATTTTATCTAACACCATGGAAGGGGGTGTTGTGGTCTTTTCAAATATGGTTCTTGCTCATCGGTCCATGGAGTGTTTACGACACTCTATTCAGGCAGGGGAAACTTGGGGACCTCAGGATGTAGATGATGAGGGTGTAGGCTCCTTTGGTAGCTGTGGGTAGGACTCCTGGAGAGTTTATTTGTGTGATAGATATGGGGATTTTATTTGGCTTTTATGGTAGTAGGGGGAAGGGAGTTATCCGTTCCTTTTCTTATGTAATCCATACTGTAATTTCTTATTAATGAAATAAGAAAATTTCTAATCATCCAGCTGTGCCTTTCGATGAATTTTGTATTTTGAATTATCTATACTAATCGCTAAGGCATACATAATCCTTTTGTTCGAGTATTCCTTAGAATGAACCGCCGTTCTCGGAGGTAAGAAAAGAATGGTATTTTGTGAAAAAGTAAGGGCCGCACTCATGTGAGGTGTATGAGCTGCCTACGTAGCTCTGTGGTTTTTGAAAAGGTTTTTTTATCTGTTTGAAAATAATTTTTTTGTAGAGGATCAGGCCCACGTAGTTCTGGGTAGAGGGAAATGAAGAGATTTTTTTTTAGAATAGAAGGGGGGTGAGAAGAGACGTAGCGCGCCGAGATTTCGGACTAGGGGGTAGAATTTCGTGAGACGATCCAGATTGACTGGATGATCCATCTCTTCCCCATCTAGGCCAGTGAGCATGGCGGCACCGCCGGATAAGATTTTCTTCATAATGTAGGGGCTGCTCCAATTAGGCTTGAATTTCCCTCTAGGGTCCCAGATGGGTTCTATTATCTCTTTGAAGGCTAAGTCCCCCTCCCGGACACCGCGGTCCATGACTCTCTTGTTGAATGATCGCACTATTCGGCGATGGTACGCTTGTATGTGGTAAATAACTTTTAATCTTATTTCATCTAGGAGGGCAAGCTCATCAAGACGGCTTTGGCACCAGTCTTCTTCACTAACTTTGCTTTTGAGCATGACGCGTAGCGAGGGTACTTCTAGCTCCACAGGTAGGACCGCTTCCATGCCGTAGACCAGGGAGTAAGGGGTAACCCCAGTAGAGGTTCGGATTGAGGTTCGATAGCCCCAGAGGGCGTACGGGATCCGATTGGCCCAATCCCTACAACTTTCGGTCATCTTGCTGATGATAGCTTTGAGGTTCTTATTGGTGGCTTCAGCTGCACCATTGGTCTGAGGTCGGTAGGGAGAAGATTTATGTCTCTGAATCCCATACTCGTTGACTACTTATGTGACTTCTGCTATGAAATTCAACCCGTTATCTGATACTAGCTCGTGCGGGACCCCATATCGGCAGATGATATTCTTATTGAGGAATTTGGCCACTTTCTTGGCATTCAATACTGCGTATAACTTAGCTTCGACCCATTTGGTGAAGTAATCAATGGAAAATAGGATGAACTCCTGTCCATTTGAAGCCTTTGGTGTAACCTTCCCTATGATGTCGACACCCCAGGTGGAGAACGACCAAGGAGAGGTCATGTTGTATAATTCTCGCGGAGGTAGGTGCTGAAGATTGGAGAATTATTGGCATTTGAGGCATCTCCGGACATAGGCGATGCAGTCCTGGGTCATGGTGGTCCAGTAGTAGCCCTGTCAGATGATTTTCTTGGCAAGCATATGACCATTTATGTGGGGTCCGCATTCCCCGCTGTGGATTTTCTGCATTATCTTCTCAATCTCATCCCCTGCAATACAGTGTAGATGAGTTCCATCGAAGTTCCTCTAGAGTAGAGATTTATGACAGATGATGTACTGGGCGGCCAGTCTTCGGAGGGTTGTTCGATCTTTCTTGTTGGAACCCTCGAGATACCTACCATGTTTGAGGAGGCACCATATATTATAGTACCAGCAATCGGCTAGTTCGGGATCTTTGTTGGAGACAAGCTCAATATGGTAGCAATGGGTCGGTTTATCTTGCTTTTGAACTAGGAAGGAGGTCATTGTTCTTCCCCTGGTTATGTCGACCATGGAGGCCAAGGTAGGGAGATCATCGGCTAGGCTATTCTTTGCTCGGAGTAGGTAATGGAAGGTGATATCTCGGAATTGGGAGGCTAACTCTTCTAATTGGGCATGAAGGGTTGGAGTTTTTCATCCTTGACTTTCCAATTTCTGAGCACTTGACCGATGATAAGGGAAGAATCTCCGTAGACGTCAAGGTATTGAATACCTTTCTTGAGAGCAACTTTGAGGCCTACTGTTCATGCCTCATATTCCGTCATGTTATTGGTGCAAGGGAAATCCAATTTAATGGCGATGGGAGTGTGGGAGTGATCTGGGGAGATCAGAAGTATCCCAATGCCATATCCCTTTTTGTTAGCAGCGCCGTCAAAGAACATTTTCCATCGAAGGCGGTCTTGAGCAGTGCAGAGGATATTTTCATCTGGGAATTTAGAGATCCGGACATCTGCTTCTTCTACAGGGTAATCGGCGAGGTAGTCAGAGATGGCTCTTCCTTTCATGGCTTTCTGCGTGATGTACACGATATCAAATTCGGTTAAGAGCATCAACCATCGGGCCATTCGACTGGATTAGGTGGGTTTCTCAAGCAGGTATTTGATGGGGTCCATTCGGGATACAAGTTTGATGGGGAAGGAGAGCACGTAGTGTCGCAACTTTTGGGTGACCCAGACAAGTGCGACACACGCCTTCTCCAAAGCAATGTAGTTGACCTCGTAATTGGCCAATTTGCGACTGGCGTAATAGATGGCTCTTTCTTTACGGGAGCCCTCAAGGTATTAGGCTAGCAAAGCCCTGGCTGCGGTGTCGGTTATGGTTAGGTATAGGAGCAAAGGGAGGCTAGGCTATAGTGGCATGAGCACTAGAGGTTGGGTCAGATATTGTTTGATTCGGTCAAAAGCTTCTTGGTAGGCCTCGTTCCAAACCTTGGTTGAATCCTTTCGGAGGATCTTGAAGATCGGTTCACAGATAGAGCTTAGCTGGATGATGAACCGGCTGATATATTGCAATTTCCCAAGAAAACCTCGGACTTCTTTCTCTGTTCGAGGTGGTGGCATCTCAAGTATGAGCTTCAACTTTGCAGGATCTGCTTCTATCCCCTTGTCGCTGACCATGAATCCTAAGAGTTTTCCCTTTGTAATGCCAAAGACACAATTCTGTGGATTAAGTCGCATCTGATACCGTCGCAGTCGTTTGAAGAACTTTCAGAGGGCGGGAACATGACCTTCTCTAGTTTTGGACTTGATAATCATATCATCCGCATAAACCTCGACTTCTTTGTGAATCCGATCGTGCAGGATGGTTATGGAAGCCCTTTGGTAGGTCGCCCAGCATTCTTGAGACCAAATTCCATAATGGTGTAGCGAAAGGTTCCCCATGGGGTGATGAATGCGGTTTTTTCTTGGTGGTCGGGGTGCATCTTGATTTGGTTGTATCCGGCCAACCCATCGATGAATGACTTGAGAGCATGACTGGTTGTGTTATCCACGATGATGTCGATATTGGGTAGCTGATAATCATCCTTTGGAGAAGCTTTGTTTAAATCTCGACAGTCTACACACATTCGAACCTTCCCCCTGATTTCGGTACAGGTACTATGTTGGCCAGCCATGTGGGATATTTGATCACCCGAATGAAGCCCACGTTTAACAGTTTGACCACCTCTTCTTTGACCTTGAGCGACCATTCGGTGCGGAGTTTTCTCAGTTTTTGTTTAACCAGCTTGTAATCAGGGAGAGTGGGAATCTCGTGCTAAGCTATTTCAGGATCAATGCCGGGCATATCATCATAGGATCATGCGAAGACATCCACGAACCCCTTCAGCAATTCTTCGAGTTGTGCATGCTCATGCTTGTCAAGGGTGACCCCTATCCTAATCTCGCGCAGTTGGCTACTAGAACCGAGATTAATAACAACAATATCTTCTTCATTAACTTGAACACGGTTATGTTATTTAGTATTAAACTTATTTAGATCAGTTAAGAATTGTTCATTTGCAAAATCCTCATCATCAAAAGTTTGATTATAATCCAAGCAGTTAATGTAAGGCACATCAAGATACTCAAAATCTTCGTTTATTTCATTGATAGGAAAAATAGCATTGAGAGCCTTATCAAAAGAGGTCTCGATTACATTTGAACAAGGATAGACAACAAAATAAGAAATAGGGTAAACATTGGGGTTAGGGGAGATTTCAAGAGGAAGAACTGGCACAGCATGCTAGTTGAGGAGAGGTGTATCAGCAACTTTAATCAGATGGGATGCATCCATTGATGTAGTGCCTGAATGAACCATGTATAGTGTAAGCCCCAGTGTCTATAAGTTGAAGGAATCTTTGAAATCACTTTCCTCAGTCTCTTTGCTATCTTTATGAGCGATTGTGCGCGATGTTGGAAATTTTCAGCCCATAGGTAGCTATCTTGAAAAAAGATTTCCATTCTAGGCTTTATCTTCTTGTCTGTGTGGTCGTACCACGGTTCTGGAAAACCGTTAAAGGGAAAATCTTCGCCTTCTTTGATGAATCATCCATTCAAGGAGTCTCCTGAGATAGTTGGGATGTAGTCTAATCTTTTCTTTGGTCGAGACTGGTGGGTCATTCTGAGCTCTTGTTCTGATGGTTAATACCGCAAGCCACAAGGAGGGAAAACTTTCTTCAGTTTGATGGGCTCGAGTATCCCTCGCTACCTTTGCCCTAGTCCCAATCCGGGCATGAAGTGCATGTTTCTTAACATCTGAATCACATTGACATGGCCATGAGGGTCATATTCTGGACAAACCCTTTCTTTGAAACCGTCCCCTACCAGAAGGAGGAGTGGCTCAACTCAAAATCCTGATAGGAGCATATCATTTGACCCATGCTGTATCTTAAGGATTGGACAGCTGGTGCTTGCACCCTCGACATTTTCGTTATCGCCCAAAATGGTGATGACTAGCCCATCAGCCAAGAACTTCAATTTCATATGGGGTGAGGAAGACACACCCTTGATATTGTGGAGCCAGGGTCGTCCGAGCAATAGGTTGAAACAAGATGGGATGTCTATGACTTGGAATTCAACGACAGGGTTTATAGGGACAACCCCTATTACAAGTTTTATGGATATCATCACCTCACGATGGATATTATTGTAGGCACATACATCGGTAGAGGTTGGAGCGAGGTCGCTTTCTTTCAGGCCTAAACAGTTGAAGGTTCTCAGAGGGCAAACATTCAAGACAGATCCATTATCGACAAGGGAGATAGCACTACCTTCCCCATAACTTCGACGGAGATGTTGAGTGCATGATTGTGATTTGGCCTAATTATGGGGATTTCTTCTTCGGAAAATGATAGCATTCGGGGAGATGTTGAGTGCATGATTGTGATTTACCGCTTCTTCTGGTGAGGTAGAGGGAGGAACTGTGAGTCCAGTGAGCAATTTGATTAAAGCATTTTTGTGTAGCTGGGAAGACATGAAAAGTCCCCATAGAGTGATGTTAGCTTGAGTTTTCTTCAGTTAATCGAGGATCTTGCTCTCCTCAATGGTCATCTCTGGTATAGGAAGGTTTTCAACGCCCTTCCCTTTGTCATTTGCTGATAGTGAGCTTGGAACCTGGTAATGTCTCCCTGATCTGGTCATGTGATTTACTGAAGAAAGAAAGAACATGAATCCCTTTTCCTCATTAATCTCAGGTTATTCTGCCACTCTGTTTATTTCTTCGAGGAGCTCTTCAAATGATATCATCCCATATATGTCGGCTACTGGGCCAGTTCTTTCTGAAGCTTGTTCTTCACTCGAATCTTTGAATTCTTCCCCCATCCGGTGGAAACAATTCTGTCTTTCCATGTAAAGTCAATGCATTCCACAACTTCAACGGCATCTTCATACATGTCCTCCCATTCTGTGGGGATATGTGTGATTGAAGGGAACAAGCGTCCTTGTAACTTCAAAGTGTCAAGTAACCTGGTGATACTACAAATGCTGTTGGTTTGCCCGAATAATTTAGCCATAATTTGGACAACATCATCTAAGTTGACTTTGTCGGTTGGTACCATCCACCTGTCTGAATCTCGGGCCCACTTTCGTGCTTCCAAGAATAGTATGCTAAACCTCTGGCAATCGATGATCATCTGTGAGGGCAATTTCAGCTCGAACTCTTGGAGTTGGTTCAACACCTCTGACAATTCCATATTTCCATTTTCAGAACGGGTACGGATAGCGATGCATGCTCTGGTAAGGAGTGATAATGCCTGATCAGCGAGGCTAGTAGGGTGTAGGAGGAAATATGGGCAAATTTGAAGAGGTTTAGGAGATTATATGGGTGTGATTTGAGTTGATGCATCAAAATCTGGGTTTTCTTCTAAGAAGATGGCATTGGTATGATTCGGAAGTGGATTGTGAGTAGTGTTTGGCTTAGGATTGGCTGGTGGGGCGATGGTAACCCGGTCAATGAGATCTTGGATTATGTTTCGAAGGTGAAAGCATTGGTCGGTGGTATGCCGACAGTTTGGTGAAATGCGCAATGAGCATCGGTCTTGAAGTTTCTTGGGAGTGGATTTATCAATGGACGGGGATCCAAGGGTTTAATGAGGTTTCGGCCTAACAGGGCTTGGTAAACTTTGGAGAGGGGAGTATGGAGCTCAGTGTATTCCCTTAGGATGGGCTCAGGGCGGCTTTCTGGTGCCCATAATGTGGTTGGTTCAGTGATGTTATTGATGGTTGAGACTGTAGCATTGGCAGGCTTGTCATACTTTTTATGGGTGAACTGTCCGGACACCTTCTTCGGTTCAACTTCTGTTTTAACAAAGATTTCCTTGATTTCTACTCCAGCCTCTCTGAGAGCTCGGAAGTGAGGATAGTATTGTCCTCCCATCATCGCTCGGACATAGGGCAAGAAGTTCTTCTTCACTATGTTGACCTATTCTTCCTCAAATGACCGATTGGTCATGGTAACTTCCTTCTCCCTCCATCGGGTTATGAAGTTACTGACTGATTCTCCTGGATTCTATTTGAGCAACTCTAAATCACGACGGGTGACCTCAAGCTCTTCGTTATGTTTATATTACGACATGAATTCTCGGGCTACATCCTCCCAGCTACGGATTCTGGATTCTTCAAGAGATAAAAACCATCGGAGGGCACTATCCTTCAAAGTTTGCTGAAACAATTGGGCCATCACTTCTTCAGAAGCCCCTAGTAGAGTCATGGAACGGTGATAACTGTGAAGATGAACAATCGGTGGTCCACTCCCTCTAAACTTCTCGATATTTGGCATCTTGAACTTCTCGGGCAATCTCACTTTAGGATAAGGAGACATGTGGGTGTAGTCCATGTAATTCCCAGAGATCCTGACTTGGTCAAACTTCTTAGTGAGCATCTTGAGATCCTCCTTGACTTTATTCAACTCCTCCTCCTTTGGATCAACGACCACAGGTAGGTTAGCCATAGGTTGGGCAATGTTTGGCATTGGAAGCTGGGCAGGCGGTGTCCCATTGACAGGAGGGACACGTGGAGCCTGCGGATATTCTTCCGAAACCCAGATAGGCTCGGGTGGACCCATAGCATGAGGGAGTAGGGCTTTGGGATCTTGAGAAATAGGAACCTGGTTTCGTTGCGTCTCTTGGACCTCAGTTTGGAGGTTGTCAATCTTGGACACGAGCTGAGCTAGGACTATCGTCAGATCCGACTGTATGACTAATGCTTGATCTGTATTCTCCATGGAAAGTGAATGGATTTTGAACTCGAAAGAAATAGTAGAGGAACTGACAAAACTCCGAGGTGATTTGACTGAAAACCGAAGCCAATAGGGAGCCAGGCCAAGGGCTTGCAATCGACCTGAGAAGGCGTAGGATGATATTTATTTTTGAGAAAAAAAGGAAGAAACTATTTTTCTTCTTTTTTTTCTGATTTTTTTATAAATAAAGGAGAAATGTTTTTGGATTTTTGATAAAGAAGGGAGAAATGTTTTTGGAGACGGAACTCAGCATGATTATTATGATTATTATGTTCTTACTTGTATTTAATTCTCCTAAATGCAATGCCGGATGGGACCCGAGCCTGGAAAAGTGGGGTTTTTAATATATGCAAAGCTATGGTTGGACTTGTAACCAGGCTCACGGATAGGGACCCGTTTTAAAAATACGCAAAAATTCAGGCGACAGATAGACCCGAAATTTTGACAGAGTTTCGGGTTGAAATTGACAATCTAAAGTGTGTGTCCTAGGTTTGACACATATATGCAGGTATGCAGTTGGTTGGGTGAATCGGCATGGGTTCCACCCTTTGGCGTGACTTCAATAATATACATCTTGCTCTTGCGGGCAATCGGTACGTGTGGACAAGCCATTTGATATACCTGAGTGTACGTGAATTGCCTCACTATATACCTCGTGGGGACGGTACGTCTGAGAGAAAATTTGATATACTCGGCGTACGTAAATGCATTCCCTGCGATATACCTCCCATCAGGACTTCGGTCAAGCGGTACGATGTGGGGGAACCATTCGATATACGTCGAAGGTACTTGGCCAATGGAAGGTGAGAGTCATATCGCTTAGGATAACTGTGACCTTCCGGACCAGCGCCCATCACGAAGTGACCCTCCAGTTACTGGGTAAAATTTGGTCAATAACAATGCTCTTTGGTGATGTCGTGTGAATCATGCATGATTCTCTTATTAGTATCTTATGATGTGAATGCCTTTCTTGATTATGACAAACAGGGAGCAAAGTACAAGTACCAAAGGTACACCAAGTATGGATGGGTGATGCGTGCAACATGGAGATATATGTGATCCTAGGTGCACGTGGTGCGAAGTGTACATGGAGAATTTTCTACAAGTGTGTGAACATAAGCATAAGCATGGGATACACATGGAAAAGATGGGGAACATGCAGATATAGGGAGAATATAAACAAATATAGCATCCATGAAAATATAGCCAAGCCCTAAAAATATGTAAAAGTCCCCAACAGAGTCGCCACTGTGGCCGTCCCCGATCCTCACCGCGGGGGTGGGCGCCCGAAGGGAGAGGATCCTTCGGGTCCCGCGCATCCCTCTCGGGAGCGCTTCGGCCGGCATCATTTGAGATGAGGTGTAAAAATATAGAGATATTCAGATTCGCCAGTCTATTTTACTCAAAACAGACAAAAGAAAAAAGGGGAAGCCATCCCGAAGGATGGCATCCAAAGACATACTGGTGCATGCGAAACCAAAATGATTTGAGAAGGGTTCGGAGGCTTAGTTACGAAATGGGAAGGTGTTAGGCACCCATCCCGCCTTTTCGGTCTCTCATGAGTATTTGTTATTTTCCTTTATATTTCCCCCGTGATATGTGTGCATGTGTATATATATGGTGGAGATAGGATTCCTCAACTTGTATCATGGAAGAGATAAAGCGATTCATCCGTAGGAAGGTATAAAAATAATATTAGAAAATAAGATTTACGCGATTACCCATACTTTGATCGTTATAATGGAACGATAATGCATATGGAGTAATACGTCACTGAGGGCAAGTATATAGAATATAAGAAGATTAGATTTAGAGGAAATAAAAAATAAGAGAAAAAGTAAGAAAAGGACTCGAGTCTTGGGTTTTACCCCAAGATGCCTACGTAGCCTATAAAGGCATCAAAGTCCACGTAGTTCGCATACAAAACGAGGGGTGGGGTTTATCCCATAAATCCAAATGGCGGATCTCTTATTTGTAGGTGTGGGTGTGAGTAGAAAAAGTGTTTTAGTTGTGAGAAAAGTGTGAGAAAAGTATGAGAATCCCTATTTGGAATTTATGAGCAAACCCTCTTTTTCCTGTTTTTTTGGGTTTTATTTATATGAAAATAAGAGATGTGCAATAGTACTAAATAAAAAGTATATTAGGATGCGTGAGATGAGATAATAAGAGTGCTAAGTAATAAAACAAGTTATTGAGAATTTAAGAGAGAGTTTGAGAAAGTTGGACCTTCTTGAAGTTCTTGAGCTTGATCTTGAATGTTGGATAGCAGCCCTTGCACTTGGATGATGATGGAGAGTGGCTAATTCACCATGTTTCATTAAAAGGATCATGATTAGTGGAAGTAAAAAAGGGATTTGGAAGTTGAAATCACGCTTCCTTCGAGGGAGGTTTCTGGGACTCGTTGAGAGTGAATTTTATCAGATCTAGGCTCCCCTCTTACAAATGAGGTGAAGGACTCATTTTATAGGCTCAGGTCACTGCCGATCGGCATAGACCTGTTCCTGCCTATCGGCACCTGCCGATAGGCAGGGTCTAGAACCTGCCATTTGACAGTGTGTTTCAGGACTTTTCGAGAAATCGGTTGTCTAGGGCAAACCGTTGATCAAAATTGTGCACGAGGCATACCGTTGGAAAGGTAATTCAGATACCATCGAAATTACTTTGGACCGCTCTTGGGTTCGGGAGTTAACTTTGGGTCAAATATGGCTCGTAAGCGTTTCTCAGTCCATTGGATTGGGAATCGTTCGGACGCAAGAGGATCGTTCGTCCGCATGGTAAGTCCAAATCGTGCATGGGGTGGACCGTTGGAAAGGTTAGGAGATGTAATTAGACATTCGAAAGATTTTTACCCAGTTTGGGTAGTTGACTTTGGTCAACCGGGCCCTGGAAGCATTCGGTGTCCTCTTGGAGTCAAAGGAATCGTTCGTCCACATGGTAAGTCAGAATCGCGCATGGGATGGACCGTTGAAAAGGGTATACAGTGCCCTTAAAAGATTTATTCAGCCTCGGTTGAGATGAATAGTTTACTTAGGTCAAATAGAGCCCGGGAGCGCCCAGTGGCCTCTAGGTCAGGTTTCAGACGCAAACTGATCGTTCGTCCGCATGGTAAGTCGAAATCGCGCACGAAATGGACCGTTGGAAAGGGTATTCAGTGCCCTTCGAAGATTCATTCAGTCTCGATCAAGATGAAGAGTTTCAATTTTTGGTCAAACTGAGCCGAGGAGTGCTCGATGACTTCTAGGTCAGTACTGGGGACATGACCTGGGTTTGTGGTGATGGGGGGAGGTACTAGGGAACTAAGGAGAGTTAGGGGGTAACGGAATGGGGTGTCTACAGTATTTATTTCCCTTCAAGATTTAATTGAGATTTTCTTAATTTAGAGATTTTACTAAGGTCAAATCAGAAACGAAAGCACCCGATGACCCTTCAAATTGAAACGGATCGTTCGTCCAAACCATAATGCTGATTTTTGCACGGGGTGGATCATTGGAAAGAGTATATAGATACTTTTGAAGATTTATTGAGACTCTATCAAAATGGAGAGTTGACCAAGGTTAAACGGGGCTGAAGATTTCCCAATGGCCTCTAGATGGGTTTTCGGTGTAAAATGGATCATTCGTGCGGAACGTGAGGCCGATCCGCCCATGGGACGGACCGTTGGAAAGAGAATTCAGTGCATTTAAAAGATTTTTCATCTTCGCTCAAGATGGGGGGTTGAACGGAGTTGAATGCAATTTTTCTTACGTTTTCTTGGAATAATTAATTGGTGATATTAATAATATGATATTGGACTATGTGTACATGTAAAATAATTCAATGAGCAGTTTATTGACATTGTGAGAGGTATTACTATTTCGGTTAGACCTGGGATTATCATGGAGCCCCAAATTTGTATTTTTAGTAGTTTTGATTGGGACTATGGGGTAGGTATACCTCTGGATATACCTCTGGGCTATGCTTTAAAGTGGTTAATGTAATATTTTGGGCTCATTTGGAGGCCCAAAAATAGGCCTTTTAGGGACCTACGAATTTAGACTTATTTGAAGGGTGTTAAACCTCATTAATTGGACACAGTACACACAAAATGAAAAACTTGGCAGCCGTGCAAAGTTAGGAGAACATGTGAAATGTCTTGGAGAGGAATAATAAGTTATCAAGAGGAATATTCACCATTCGTCATTTCTGGCAAGATATCTCTTATTCATTACCGTTTAATTTGTAATTCATTTATGCTTTCATTATCATGAAATTATTTTGGGATTTAAAACATGCTTGGAGATTTAATCTACAATCTTAATCACACTTATATTTGGGCTTAATTTGGTTATAGAATTAAACCATTATTGGAAGTAAAACCTAATTAGAAACTGGGGTTTCGTTGACACTCATGAATTGATTCATTTTTCTATATGATTCTGTATTTAGAAATAATGTTTAGGATTTAATTGTGTTGGTATGTTTAATCCATATGTTAATATGTTGATTAGGCCTAAAAATCTTGTGTAGAATTGAACTCACTATGCGTAGAGGATGGACTAGGGTTTAAACTTGGGGATTTATAGTTTTAATCCTGTAATTGATGTTGTAGATCATAAATAGTGTGAGAATCATTTAGGACCATAAACTTGTTATTTAATTAGGTTATGGTGATGTTTTAAGGATTGGGGAAAATCTAGGAATTCATTGATAAAGGAATTGGTTTGATTTTGGTATTCTGGGACGACGGACCTGATCTCGTCAATCTCGTTCCAACGATATTGTTGTCTCGTTCGAATAAGATATGTATATTCATTCGAATCTGATATGTACATTTTTTCAACGGAGCTTTGGGTCATTCGAACAGGGGATGCATTCTCATTCAAACAAGAGTAATTAGTCATTCGAATGACCTGCGTTTGGCAGTAACGTTTTGGGCAAAAATTGGTGGTTTTGAATTTTAGTTGATAATAATTTTTTTTGAATACCTTATGCATTAAATATGTAGTTTAATTCGAGAAATAAACTACCCAAGATATAGATGAAGCATTGGTATATAAATGAAGCATTGGTATGGGTTTCGCATAGAATAAACCTTATGATACTTAGTACAATCTGACGATAGGGATTGGGACAATTTGAGTACACTTGAGAGTGCATGTTATCCTATTTTATGGTATATGTATGTTGTAACTAAGGTTTGAGAATGAATAAACCTATATATGTAATATACAAACTAATGACGGGGAATGGGATAGTTTTGGGACACGCTTGTGGGTACACGATATCCTACTTGTTTGTGTATGTTTGATATTATTTTGAGAGTATTAAACCTAATTAAATGAAAATCCAACTTTTGGGGATTTAGAGGATTTGGGTATGCTTAAGAGTATGTGTTATCCTATATTTATATATATTGAGTGTATATATATAAGTTGTTTGATTATGTGAACATAATAATTACTCCTGGGGAATCTATCGGCCAGGGTTTGCGTTGGATGTTGCGACTGCATATCGTACACCTAGTTACGGTTGCAGGACTTTGGGAGATCTTATGCTTTGATCATGAGTTTAGCTGATCTAAACTTAGTGAGGAGAAAGGTGGATGATTTGGACATCGATTGAGTCCTTGTATAGGGATACCCGAGAGTGTGATTGATTAGTGATCCCTAATCTTATTTATGTGCATGTTGATTTTAAAAGATATTGAGGGTGGCACTCCTACGGGTTTATCGATAGAATTAAAATAAGGTCCCCCAAAGGTAAATGCCTTCTTGGGGTTGATATGAGTCTTATATACATGTATATTATATCAGTCTAGTGATAGACGCTTTGACTTATACCCTATGTCACATTTGTGTGTGCTTTATCAGACTTTGAATATCTTATCTTTCGGGTGACATGAGTAGGGGTCAGTAGGGGATAGTATTAGAGCATACGCTATAGTTTAGTAAATAACATGTTTAATTAAATATGTTAAGGAAAATTAAAATGTTACATTATAAGACCATGAGAATCTAAAAAAGTAAGAGATTAAGTATTGGGTTGTATACTCTACATGAGTAGTTAGTTACATCCGGTGTTATTAATTCATAATATGATAGTACTTATTAGTCTGAGATGGATTCTTTTAGTGTATTTATGCCTCGATTTCGGACACTCATGTAGTATTTCACATATAATGAAGGGTGGGGTGTCACTTTTATGGGAGTGTCAATGGGATGCCATATTTATCATCAATAAGTCGCATGATTATTATCGTTTTGATATTGTAAGTTATTTCTTGAAAATTTCGGGCTCTCACCAAAATCTATAAAACTTTTCCCCTATAAATATTATTATAATTATAATAATAATAATAATAATTATTATTATTATTATTATTATTATTATTATTATTATTATTATTATTATTATTATTATTATTATTATTATATACATGATTAGCTGGGCTGAGCAGTTAGACTTGCATCATTTGAGATTCAGTTATCATCCTTAGAGTATAAGTATTGATTCATTTCAGTTTTCATTGAATTCAGGGGTTGATTCATATATGGGTATTGTTGCATTTCTTTTATTTCATTTGGGAAATTTATATAAAAGATATTTTTATAGAATGGATTTAGTTATTCCAATTCAAATATTATTATTGTCATCGTTTATTGAATTTTTATAGAGGATGGTTTTTATTTATAATACTTTTTCTTTATCGTTGATGTTCAGAATTATATATATTTTTTAGCACCCCCTGCATTTCGTGATCATTCTAATCGATAGGGCATGAAAAATATGGGTTGTTACACCACCCTCATCATTAAACTCGTCTCCATTATCTACTATGTTAGGGTCGAGTATGTATTCCCTAACGAACACGGATGCCTCCATAATAATGTATTCCTCCACGATGGATCCTCCAATGTACCTTGTATTCTCAACATGCTCTCTGAAAACTTTCATCAAACTTTCAAAAATATATATATCCATCGATATCTTAGTGGGCCTCACATAAGAGCCTCATTGCATAAGGGCACTAACAAGCGAAAACTTATGTCGAAGATTGCCAAGGGGAAGTACTTCTCTACCACACAAGTTACTTCATCTAGATTTTCTTTTTCATCCACGATGTACTTTTGGAAGGCTAATTTTATGCACAAGAGTGTGAAGAAAAGTCTAAGATGCATAATGTCCCTCCCAAATCCTTATGCCTAGAGAAATAATGCTTAAACAACAAAGACACCAGTTGCATATTCACATGCCAACCGTGAGACTTGCACTTTTGTAGATCATATGTGGCATAGCTCACTATCCTCTCCAAATTTGATGAAAACTTATAGTGAACTTCAAAATTATGCAGTGTGTCTAAAAGCACCTTTCTTTCTTTCTTCTCTCATCAAAGTATATTCCCCGGGGGTGATTATATTCCTCCCACTACTGTCTTCTATCAACTATAATTACATCCTAATTTTCAACACTTTAATATCACGTGGTGCCTTTTTTCCATCCTTCAAATGTATGCATGTGATCAAAGGATGTTCGATGATGTTCTTTTTAGAATGCATGATATCTAGTACATGGTGCACACGGTTACCCTTCCAATATGACAAGTCAAGTAATGTTGACCTCCTAGACCACGCCTTCTTTTTCTCTGCGACATTATCAAAAGGGGTCTTTTTATGCTTGACATTCTTTAATTTAGGATTCTTCTTCAGCACATTAGCTCCACATTTGGAAGACCTCCTTTAAATTTTTTTAACTTAAAAGATTTCTTAGAGGTAGCCTATGTTCCACTCGGCAAAAAATTATAGCTTTTATCAAATCTAAACCTGAGATCAGGAGACAAGAATCTCCTCTGAGAATGATTTATAATTTTTCCACTATTCTTTAGATGTTGATATCCATTTCTTCTCCACAAATAGGACACCCAAAGTAATTGTGAACATTCGATCCCGATAAAGTTACATAAGTTGGGAAATCATGTGATGCGCAGAAAAATATAGTTTTAACGTGAACTTTTCCTATTTTGCTAGAATCAAATGCTTTCACACCCGCTCCCCATAAGTTATTCAATTATTATGCCAACGGTGCCAAGTAGACATAAATCGTCATTTGGTGCCGTTGGTCAAGGTATTAACAAAGACAACATGAAAAATTCTAGGCTCACGCACGATGAAGAAGGGGAATTTAGGTGTGCTAAGATCATCGGACATACACTTTTATTGGTGCTTAGACTTCCAAATGGATTGAATCATTTGTTGATATTTCCAAAAAAATATTACATTTTTTAATGGAAAAATCCAGGTAGTTAAAATTTGTGCTTTTCCAAATGGTTAAGTCCATAAGATGACGCATAAGATTATTCCTTACTTCTGCTTTAGCCTGCCAAGTCATTGCCTTTGCTATACATGGTATTTTGAAAAATATATTCAACGTGGGACTATTGGGTAAATATTTCAAAAAAAAAATTAGGCATTTTTGAAAGTGCGCCTCTCTTACGTTAGAACTATGCTCTGGAACATCATTAGGTTCCCTGCATACCGAACAATGATCAAGATTTTCGTACTCCTCCCAGTATAGTATGCATTCATACTTGCAAGCATGAATTGATTTATATTTCATTCCCAAACCTTTTAAACTATTCTTCATACATGAATAGTTATTTGGAAGCATATTTTCTTTGGGGATCAAAGCCTTCAACCATTTTAGAATTATAGTCATGTTATTTCCAAACAAACCAAAACGGCTCTTCAAACTATGAAAACCAACCATGGCATGCAAAGTTGTTTTAATTTTGCTACAGTTAGGTTATAAAAATTGGGTCGATTTGACTTTCAAACTTTGGTAGTCACCGTCAAGGTTTATCACAAAATCGTCCTGAGCATTAGAACCTCCACTATGAGATCCATTGCCTTCCTAATCAGATTCTTATTTGTCTTCCACCATATGAACTTCGTAAGCCTAATATATTAGATCATATATCATATTATGCTATACGGGGTTCCTCATTTCATTCCACCATTATCCTACTTGATGTTTGTAGTGGAGATTATTCAAGGATAAGGGAACAATGTATTTCCCTGTGAAAAACCCACACTCGGTTATTGACTTGCATACCCCATCTAAGAAGATGTTATTCAATTTTTTTCCACTCAAACACTTTCCCATTCTACAATGGGCATAAGGATATGTGAACTCTTCATCATTGAGACAATTCTTCACGAATTTTCCAAACTTGTTAGCACCTATATAGTACACATCCCCGAGTCTATTTATACAACTCATACACTCTTTGTGTAGAGGATACATTATAACAACTTGTAGGAATCGTTACCTACCACGTGTGAACATATGCGGTGTTTCTACAAGTTAGTTTATATTGTGGGTAATTGAATCGTTAGTTAACTCAGATACAAGCACAATCTAATTAACAACCTATCAAGTTTTAATAATAATATTGAAACACTAACATGTTGAAACACTAAGCCGTGTATACCTACCAAAATTGTTTTTAATAATACTTTATAACATAATCGAATCCAATTTTAAACACCTAGGTTAAAATCCTAAGCTACGTATATATGCCAAACTAATTTTAGTTATACTTTATAACCTAATCGAATCAAATTTTCAAAACCTAGGTTGAAAACCTAAGTCGCGTATACATACCAAATTATTTTTAATTTTACTTTAAAACCTAATCGAATACAATTTTCAAAACCTAGGCTGGAATCCTAACCATCGTATATATACCAAATTGAAAATTATGGTAGAACGTTCATTGTGTTCTTGATTACATTTTTAAATAAAATCACTAATTATTTTTTAATAAACCCACAAATTATTCACACTATACATAAAAATTATACATATCAAATCCCAAAATCATTCACATATTTAAATAAACCTACAAATTATTTTATTTAACCAAAATGATTACATTTACAATAAATAAACACATGTATTCAAGCCCAAATAAATATCAAACTCAAATTGTTCAGACCTATACACAAGTTGTTTTCTAACAATATCAAGATATATAAGTAAATACAACTATTTTACACCAAAAAAATACATATATTCAAGCCCAAATAAATATCAAATTCATATTGTTCAAACCTAGGTTTTGCACAAGTTGTCTTCTAATAATACCAAAGCCATACATATAAATACAACTATTTTACAATGTATTCAAGAAATACAACTATATATATATTTTTCTCTTGAAACTAACCTTCTAATCAACCATTATTCAAAAAATGAGGTCAAAATACATTTTGTAACTATTTTTAAGACATCCACACAAAATAGTTGGCGCAGACCCTTATAAATAAGGTATTTTGAGCAGTTTTTTGTGTATTTTTTAAAAATAGTTAAAAAAATGTATTTTGACCTTATTTTGTAAGCATGGGTTTATTGGAAGGTTAATTTCAAGAGAAAAATAAAAAAAAATGAAAAACATTTCCAAGGCCTATAACTAGGTGTGATGTATGCATAATGTATAGAGGATGATGTAGGTGAGCCTTATATATATGTGTGTGTGTGTGTGTTTTTGTGTGTAAATCATACCTTTGGGTGAAAACAAATGGTGGACTTTTTACCCAGAAGAGAGAGGCAACCGAGTTGATGAGAGAGAAGAGGTAGTGTTTGGGGCATATAAGGCTAAAATCCTTAAAAAAATTTACCGTGATAAAAAATTTCGTGTGTGTTGTCATGGTAAAGGACCATGACAACACCTGGACGGGAAAAAGTGACATTTTTACTCTTTTGGTATAGTGAAATATAAAAGTAATATAAATTATGCCGTCCTGATAGTGCCAAGTACTAAAATTCGTTCCTTATGCCAACTGTAATCCAAAATACTTATATTAAACTCAATGCAAGATTCCCGATAATCATTGTCTCATATATGAAATCCCAACATGAAAGGTAAGTGTTGGTCCATAAATATACCCAGGGGTGAATTGGGTATTTATTAGACTAATGGAAATTTTAAATCTCACTTAACTTTATGTAAATATTAATTACAATATGATAAATCAATTCAAGTAAAAATAATTAATCAATAACAACCATAAGTAATTAAGAGAGAGGGTTTAAAGAAACTTTACAAACTGAGGTTTTATTGTGGTTCGACCTTTTCCTACATCCCCGCTCAATACAAACCTTGAGAAACTTCACTATCTCCACTTCACTAAGGCGGAACAAAAAAACCTCACAAGGAATTGTTACACCTTGAAAACCACAACCAACAAAATAAGTGTCCCCGTTGCCCAAGTAGTACACGCAAACATCCATTGCCTTATTATGCCCGACTGTTTGTAACTACGACACTATCGGGCATGAAGATACAATAGAGTTCAACTGTAAGTAACAATAATAATATTCATAACCAAAACATAAAGCAAAATTTCTTCACCAAAAATAAATATGAAATGTGATTACTTTTTCTAATAAACAAGTAATCACAAGTATGTTGCTTATGTAGGTATTGGGCTAGATCTTTATCACACAAGAGTATTGTTTATATCTTTGGACAAAGATGGATAGAGGAGGAATCTTTAAGCTCAAAAGGATTTTGGGTGGAGCTTTGCTCCAATGGAGTTATGGGTTTGAAACTCTAACTTCGAATGGGTTTGGGACTTGGTTTCTCTATCTAGAAAGCTTAAGTAAAGAGATATAATCTTAGAAATTGATTTTTGAACAATGGATATATTGTAGGAATTTTTTGTGTTTTAAGAAGGAACCCAAAGGTTCCCTTTAAAGGACATTTTACAAACTAGTCATTGGAGGGTAGTATGGTAATTTCTAAGACCTTCAGAATTCAAAATTTGGAAACTAACAGTTGTATTTTTGGCCACCTAGACACTTTGAGTCATGTTAAAGTCCTAGTCCCAAAGTTTGTTTTCATATAACCCTTTTCTTTTGATGCAAGATTTGAGGTAGATTTATTTAAGCTGTTCAAGTCGATTCTTGATCCAATTTAAGTCAACTTAAAGATCCTGTTATGATGTTATGGCTATTTTTTCTTTATTCTCTATTGTGGGAAGGTTTTGTTAGTTGGTTTGAGAAAATAAGAGGCCAGACAAGTTCATTTACATTATTATAATCATTCCTAAAGTTCTTGAAACCTCTAGGAAGTTCTTGTGGAGTTTGAGCATTTCTCTAGACTATATGGAACACATAATGCCTATTCTGGTTTAAATATCATGATCGAAAGATTTGTTTCATGTTATAATGCATGGTTCTTGTTCAATGATATTGTTTTTCTTGGAATGAACTTTAGGGATGATCATTTGGCTTTAGATAGCTTCTTCTTTTGTCAAGGTTAATACTTGATTGAGTTATTTGATCACATCTTATCATTGTATTTTGCTAGCTTCTTCTTTTGTACGGGTGGATGTTTGAAGAACTTTCTTAGTTTGTTTTAAAAAACTTTAATCATATGCATCTTCATTGAATTGGTACTTGGAGAACTTATACTGGTAGGTTGATTCTGCCATGGACTGGATGTGCTTTATATGGTTGAATTCTAACCGTTAAGAATGCATGGATCTTCTTCTTATTTCTTGGATTAAGAATCTCTAGGAATTAAGTCATTTCTATAGTATTGTTGATGATCAGTACTTGGATTTGTTCTTCTTTGGTTCATGATTTTGTGGATATGATGATCTTGACTTTTATTTTTATCATGCTTGATTATTCTCATTATATGATTAATACTTTTTTGACTTGCTATATCATATGTATCACTTGATCATATGTATCACTTAATGATATAAATCTTCTCCGGGTGATGATTCTCTGATACAATCCTGGAGATTAGTCTCATCGTGTCTTGAATTCATGCTTTCATCTCACGAATATTAAAGAGAAGATATCGAAGTGATGTTATAAATCAATTGTATTTGTCACCATACAATATCTTTTCTATTGGAATTTCCTTTTAATTTCATAATCTATCCCTTTTTTATGATGACAATTCAATTGATATAGTTTGAGAAGATATTTAAAAGTCTCCCTTTTCTTTGAGACTTAGTTTTGAAAACTACTTTTTCTCCTCCTTTGTTGTCTCTTCTCCTTTTCTCATATAATATTTCTCCCCCTTTGTAACTTGCAAAATGGTAGGGTTTTTGACAAATATATTTTTTCCGAAGAAAATCTCATTGTTTTAGGATATTGGAGTGTTTGGGAATACTGCTAGGTTCTTGTGATGTTGTTTTCCATTTTACTTTTTCTTTTCCTTTTTAGACAACTTTGTAGGTATTTAAGTGGAAATACTAGGATTAAATACATTTCACTATTAACGTCATATTTTTCAAGAAGGGACTTACAACTAAGAAAAGCTTTATATGAAATAATGGATCATATTCTTCATGGGGTATGGACATGAAGATGAAACAACTGGTTCCTGTGAGGCCAATAATTCGAGGATCATATCAAGTTAACATCACTAATACATTTCAACATGTTTTATGCATTGATATCGCAGTTGTAACAATTCTATTCAAAAATCTTATAGCAATAATGGGAGTAAAAAATTAAGGAACGATTGGACAACATCTCTTTCTCGTGCATCACATATCAAGTTTTTCAAATCATAAAGATGTGAAAATGTCAAGAGGTTAATCAGTGAATAACTTGAATAATAGGTTTGTAAGACTTCTTTTTCACAAGGGTTGTATCATGGGTTAGAATATAGCTATTCCAAAGTGATATTTATCATGTTTCGAACGTCACGAGACAAAGTAAAATTCAATGAGTATCAAACAACTTTTGATAAATATTTCAAGAGTATTTTCTTAAAATTTTCTTTCCCTCATTTTCGTAGTGCGTCCAAGGTTAATAAATATTCAAGATATTAATTTCCAATATTCAAGTTTTCGAAAAAAAGCATCTCCCTTTTAAAATTATTTTTCATCCTTTTTTTGTTTAAACTATAATGTTTGATACCATAAGTGACATGTGAGTGAGAATTACCATGTTTATTTATGAGTCATTTCCATAGTTTTATAATCTGACAGTCAAAGATAGATTATACACATATATTTTTTAAAACTTATTCATACCATTAAACATATTAGTAGTTTGGTATGGGAAACACACAAACAAACTGAAGAGGATTAGAACAACATATGAGAGGATGGGGTGAAAGATTCCCCGAGAAATTATAGTATTGGTAGAAGGACCCACTTCCTTGATTACTTTGGTTAGCTCCTTGATATGCAGGATTTCCTCCATCATGGCCTATGAATTGTTAAGGTTTATGTACTCTATTGGGATGTGAGAGTAGGAAAATGGTGTCATACGTTTCAAAATGGTGCCGTACATATGGAGTTTTCATATTGAGTTATCCATGAAGCCCACTTTTAGTTGTATAGATTTCCACCATTTTTAATCAGATGGATATTGTTGAAGTGTTCATCCATTCTTCGGTGAGCCTACTCTAAGTTGCATTGATGTAGATGAGCAAGGAAGTTTATATTGTTCTCAAGTGACTCCACTCGACATACGAAATGTTCTTGATGGGATCGTAGGGAGATATCTCTTAACAGATATAGGTATTAAGAGGCGAGAATCGACGAGCCAAGTTATCAAAAAAAATGTGTGGAGTATATATCATCTTCCTCTTCATTATTTCATGTTTCGACAAACACAATAACTTCTTCTTTAACAAACTCTTGAACTCCTCTTGCTTGCCTCTGAGTGTACCAAATGCCATTGATTTTCACAAGATTTATATGTTTAAGGATTCAAGATTAAGATATGAGTGAGTCGGTTCAAGTATTGTGTCGTGCGCTTCAGATAATGTGACATGTTTGTCCTATAAAAGTTTGTAGGTACCATTCAAAAGGAATATTTATGTGTCATCTTTTATGGCATATAAACATCTGATGGACAGTGTTAGTGGTAACATTGATGAATTTTCTCTTTAGAATACACAATTTTTCGAAGACATCAAGATAGGTGACAGTTCTTTAGCTTCCACTCGTAGGTATTATATATTAGTTGATGAGGTTATGAATGCATCTCGGGGTCATGTTGAGTTCTTTGAGATTTAGTCTGTATTCATTAGAGGACGATACCTCTCTCCCGATGAGAAAAATCATAGCATCAATTGGATGGAAAATCAGGATAATGATTTCATTGATGTGAGATATACATGCCAAAGCCTTTGTTGGAAAGGTCGAGAGCCATCTAAATATCTTCGTATGAGTATTTCATTTGAGTTTTAAGAACATAAGAATAGAGGGTATTGTTTCTCCAAGTGAGGTTGGCGATGAAAATATGGATAAAATTAGGATAAATAGTTTCAGATATTTCGAGGAATTTTATCCACCTTTTTGTTTGGAACATGTAGATTATGAAAGGGAGGTCGGTTGAACGAAATGATGAGGGAACAATTCTACGCAGTTCAACAATTTATTGAGAAAAGTCATTAATTAAAATGGTTCGATGGTCGGGGTGTTTGAAAAAGTGAAGATCAAGATCGAGTAATATGCTCAGTCAGGTTTTCTTATTCTTAGAGATAGCCCTTGATGACGGAACTGTGTGTGATAAGTTTGTTTGATAATTTATAAAAGAGAATGGTAGTGAGTGCATGGAATACCCACTTTGTATTTACAGTAGGTTGCATTGATTTATTGACAGTCAATTAGGCCTGGAAATACGGGTCCAATAGGACCAAGTCACCAATCACCCACCCATTACAAACATGCCCAGACCAGATAATATCTCTATGCGATTTATGATCGGGGGATGTGTCCCATTTCGGCGGGTCAGCCATGGGTGAGGACTAGGTAAGTAGAGGGTAAGGGATAAATTTATATTGTTTCCCTAACCTTAAATGTTCTCTCCTCCGACGTCATCTCTCTTTCACTCATAGATTGTACCACTCTCACAACTCTCAGTTGGTCTCGCCATATCTGTTTTTATATTGTTGATTCAATGTCTATTTTCTCAGTTGGTTTTACTACTTATTTGAAGAAGAATAGGTTTGGCCCAAACTGAACAAGCTCAAATTCGAACCAATCCAAATGGAATATTGGCCTCAACCCATTACTGACCCACCCAAAATCAATCGAACCCATTTCTGCCCTACCCACATTCGTCCAATTGTCGGGTCTACAGTCAATTCAAAATATGGAGTTCCTACTTTCTAGGTACCAAAAATGAAATGAAGGAGTTTTTAAGGATATTTGAGCAAGTTTTATCAGCCCAAGGCGAGTCAACAAAGAATTGCACAGTTTAAATTGACAATTTTAATCCACTCAATCACTTTTATTTATATTTTTTTTATTTTTCGTGATTGATTTTTGGAGTATTGTGTTGATAGGTGTAAGAGATCAACTTTTCATTTCCTAGAGAAGATTGGGGTGCATGGGAAACATAATGCATTATGTCTTCGTGTGTTAACAAGCGAGTATAAATTGATGTACCCTATCAAGACATTTGTTTTAATTTATATAAATAGAGGTAAAGAAAAATAGTGATCAGATTTTGAGGAATTCTAAAATTTCACAAACATCCTTCACTTTTACTTTAATACATATATTTCCCGTCACTACACCACAATGACCATTTATCAACACGCAATAAGTGTTAGTAATCAATTTTATAATGGATATATCCATTAGGAATAATGTGTTGGGAATATGATTTCTAACGAACATAACCCATTAGTAAATTTATTAATTCTAACGGATTAAAACCGTTTGAAATTTGTTATTTCTAACGGAAAATAACTGTTACAAATAATAAAAACTGTTACTTATATGAGGACTTATTTTCACATTTATGCTTTTCCTTTTATTTACTAACGCTTCTAAACCGTTAGAAGTGGGACTTTCTAATAGTTTTACTCCGTTAGAAAGTGTCGTATATTCAATATATATATATTTGGTAGCATACCATGAGGTGTTCGACCTAGCTTACGCCCACGTCGACTAATCCTCATTCGCGGTTTGTAGCTTCTGCAGGCCAAGCATTATTTTGACAGTATCGGAGATCGAACTGGGGACCAAACTCAATCCACCCTCAAGACTGTCCCAGTGACCCCCCAAGGCTGTCCCAGTGACAGCCTTATACCACTGGAATATATATATATTCTCCAGGAAACCAACCAATCGATCTTTCTCACCCTTTCAAAATAAATGCCAACATTTAATGGAAGACAAAATAGTAATAAAAAACAATAACCAAAAAGAAATTCATAAAAACCTATGCTTGTTAAAATTTTTAAATAATTAAAGAAGTTGGTATATATGAAAAAACGAGAGAGAGAGAGAGAGAGAGAGAGAGAGAGACAGAGAGAGATGTTCATAATCAATAGCCATCATACCATTGTCTATAAACACATAAATATGTATAATACATAACAAGCATTGATCAACCATCCAAACATACTAGAAAAGGTCCACATGCACACAAACATAAGAAAAACTAAATGTTATGATTCATCCATAAGTATAATCAAATGTACTTCAACCAACAATCAAGCCATATGAGATATCCCCCACCCGCGAAGCCAGCCAAGGTATAGAAACCATCTTGAGGAGATTCCCACAAATGAGCATCAGGGTCTAACACTTCCTCCACATAAACTATATTTTCTCCATTTAGGGGATGCTTGAAATGACACGTTTGTCGTGATGGATCTATCACAACATGACCTTTTGCCAAATTTTTACCAAACTTATTACACAATAGGACTTTAGGTTCGTTCATGGGAACGTGGGGAGGATGATGAGTTTGAGATGAACCAAGTGATGCGAAAACATTGTCCATGTTTTGGATTAGAGGAGAATGGTGATTAGTTGAGATGGATCAATCACTCGTGGGAGTGTTCAATGGTGCCCATAACCTCTAACATAAATGGACAAAAAATAAAAGTTAAGAGCAAGAATAACATAATGAAGTTGTAACATGGCATGACAATTTAAAAGCCTGAAAAACTACCTGAGGGTATCCTCGACAGTCTGTAGTCTTGATTTGAGTTCATAATTATTCCATCCATCTTTTGCATTTTCTGTTTGCCCCCGTTCAAGTGTCTCGCTCGCAATCCCGATATGAATAAGTTGTGTCCTAGAGATATGGATTGAATATGCATGAACACTTCCCCTTTTTTCCTTCCCAAAAACTTCAGTTACTACATTTGTGTCGATGCCTCCCTCACTATGGCTACTTCCTTCACATTTTCTTCTATTCGCAGCACCCATCAACTCATCTTATAGTATGAACAAAAAAATGCTAAACTATAAATACATGTAAAAAAGGAAAGAATAAAGGAGAAAAAAATATCAGACAAAAAATAAAATACTCTCATATTTAGCCTTAATGCTTGCCATCACATTTCCATTTTCATCACTGTGTCCCGCAATTCACTTATCTATTCGCCTAAATTTTTTGGTAGGCTCTTCCTTTCCCTATAAGTTTGATGTCAAGTGTAAGACTAAAAAGTGTTATCACTAGAATGTTTCTGAAAATCGCTTTCCCCATTTTCTAACTTCTGATGTGGAATATTTCTGAAAATTTCTTCATTTACGGCTTAAGACATTGCTTGATTGTTGTCAAGATGTGAGTAGACTTGCGAGCATATTGACAAGAATTCCTGTTGTTTGAAAGCAGCAACACATCTATTGGAAGTATGAGGTTTGTGGTTCTTTCGATATCATAGGTTACAAGAGCAATACTATATATATAAGGAGAGAAAGAGAGATGTGAGTACAAAAATTGGCCAAAATTGGAAAATCAATACTAAAATTGTTCCATTTGGAAAATATTTTGGCTTCACCCAAGTAAATATTAGGGTGCCCACATGGTGATGACCTGAAATACCAAAAATAAAACTACTTCGAGAGAAACTTACCAGGCTATCACCAATCTCGCATTTCGTCACAGAGGAAGAACATGATCCGCAAGGACTCCCAAATAAGGAGCTTGATTTGAGACTCTGCAATACAATTTTCACATACCAACTTTATATTATGTTCAATAGTAAAATTTTCTACCATTTTTGCTTACTATATAAACGAATATAAATTGTCATTACAAAAAAGTGTCCATCCTTGATCATGTCAGTTTGTTAAAAAAATTATATAGTTCTTTCATTTGAAAATACTCTAGATGGCAATGATATGACGACTAAAAATTTATAGATATTTAAAGTGAAAAGACTGACTATATAATTAAGAATAACCATCTTCATTTCAATTATTCCGTTAAAGGGTGGGAAATTGTAACTGGATCTGCCTGATTATAGAATGTGAAGTAAAGTCCATTAGTATTCATAAGTAAGAGGAAAGAATAAACATTTTTTTATAAGACCATTTGCTAGTGCTCTTCCTTAAATATGTAACTGTCATATGTCTTACAGAATGTTCTTGTACGTGGACAAGAGCATATGAAAAGAAAAACTGAACATTTTTATCATAGAAAAGAATCAAAGGACATACCCTGGAGCTGAATGGTGTAGAAATGGAGCATGGAGAAGCTGGTGTAGTGGTTGAATGTTGAGAAGTCACACCCGGTAGGAGAGCTCCACGTGCATAGGATGTGATGCTAATCTATGGCCATGATAAAGTTAATCAATTCGGTGGAAAGTATTGTTTCTTAGCCACCCACATTAATATATGTATATAGGACTATAACTTAACAAAATGAAATGACTGCAATATAAATTAAGACATGGCAAGTACTTTTTTCAAACCTCTGTTCTATTGTAATAGAAATATCAATATTAATCCAAATAAATAGAAATTTCAATCGGTGCAAACAATCTATATATTATCTAGGAGTTATACCTTGTAGCTAAGGTCTAGGTTAGTATAGTTGAGGGTCCTTGATCCTTTTTTATGCTCTCGGAAAGAGGAATGAGGAATGAGGAATGAGGTGCCTTTAATGAAATTGGGTTTAGAGCTCATATCTGGTATAAAAATAGCCATAAATTAATTCATTCGTGCCATGGAAGATACGATAGTAAAGGAGATACAATCCGGTACCATTGCACAGATAGAAACAGTCCTCGCAAATGAGATTAAAAAAGACATTGTATACTCTTAAGTCTTGCACTTGGTTACTTCTATCATAATTGCCACAATGCTTACTGCACAAGTTCCCTCAATTGGTATACAAAAACTACACAATTAAATTATCAAAAAGAGATCATAAATCAAAAGACAAGAGATATTTTCAAACTAGAAACTTCCAAATTGTAAACAAACAAGCCATACATTAAACTCTAATTTTGAAACATACCTAACTATCCAAACCATGGATTAGTAAGTTAAAAACTCCAAAAGAGGCAAAAATAATTAGGCAAACAGATGAGGACTTAAACTGGTGTTCCAAAATTCACAAACCACAACTTTTCAATCCCTATACCTACTGTCCCAAACCTATTACCTCCTACCTGCTAACACAATGAAAACCCACGAACCCACCCGTGTACCTGCTCAACACCTTTTACCCTATATATTTTTGTAACACCCCGCCTAATTAAATAACGGGTGGCCAGTCCCATACCAAATTAAAACAGAATATACAGTTGGCTCATTCTTAGCATCACTGTCGAAAACATTAACAACTCACCCAATACTCAATTAAGCTGGTGTTAAAAACTTTTTAAATTTTAATTTAACAAAATCCATTTCCAGTTTAAGAATAACACAGCACATTTTATTCTACAACACTGATAACCAATTAGATAACACAAAATAATTTGAATACAATTGGAATAAACATTCCCAAATAATATTAATCCATTACAGTAATCCCAACAATATCAAATGTATTAAAATGACACGAATACCATAGTATTTGACCCCGACAGAAGAAGATAACTGAATCCTTTGGGCGACATGCCCTACTAAGAATACTGTGAATCAAAAAGATGATAAGAGTCTAAGCAATACTCTATAAATCCATAGTTCAACATAATCCGCTAAGGTTGGCGTCCTTGTTGCTGGACACCTGATATAGAAGATACAATAGAAAAGAAAATATGCAAGGAAACGGGTCAGAGCCCGAATGTGTAAATGATTTTTAAAACAGCAAGTATTTAACAAGTGCAATAAATCTTTTATTATGTACATGTTATACCCAACTCTCACTTGCCATTCTCACCTCTCAACTAGAGTGCACACTTAACGTTTCTTATTAACCTCCTAATTAATGGTTCCTCTTTTCTAGTCTCCATATTATAATTCCATCCCAATATCATAATCCCCGTATGTCCCATACCATACGTCACATTATTATTCATTTACATTTCTCATTTATATGAATCACTTCTCATTAACATGAATCATTTCTCATTAATATGAATTAAGCTTTTCAATTCTATAAGCATAAGCATTCATTTACCGTTATCTACAATTATCACCGTAGATAGATTTAACCACAATATATATCCATTCATTCATTTAATCCATTATATATATATATATATATATATATATATATATATATATATATTCATATATTCATATATAATACGGAACCCCGAGTCACAGCTGCGGTGCAATGCATTACTCTGCTATCATGTCCCAATATCGCTGGTCACCGAATAAGAGATAAAAGGTTCGGTAAGGATTTCTCGAACCACAAACAACAACACAATCATTGGAGGCGAACATAGTTCTCATACCCATGGGTCACGCACATACCTACGTATCCATAGTCAGCGGACTTATCAACTCCCCGATAAGTCTTTCATAGACCTATGTTCTCGAGCGACAAATCAAAGATCCCATGGATTCATCAGGATATGACTGTCCTCACGCGCAAACCTCCCACTGATAGCAAGTAAGCTAGGTATGTCGTACACATAAATCATCAATCAATCAAATAGGTATTATCATACCTATAGTATACTAACAACAAGGTACTCACATTAACCTTAGATTATTCCCTTACGTAGCATTATATCTCTTTAAATCCCACGTATTAAATTGTCATATCTTTACTTCATAATTTAATTATCCTCGCATCCTATAACATCTCTCCACTCCCGACGTCATTAAGGTTTATGCGCGGAGCATCTCGCAAAGCGAAATCCAAACAAGGAACCCCTCCAATACACTACTACTTAACTTTGTCGATCGAGGAGGTCCGACAACTTCAACTATGCGATCGGGATAACCTCATACCTTCTTTCAACCAAATGTGTTCTAAACTCCCATCTCTATCCAGGAGTCATACTGTTAAGCGCTCGTATTACACTTAGTCCTTGCACAATTAATAATGAGCTTAAACTCAGTCCTTGATGTTCATATTATAATCCTAAGGCTACCCAGGTGTTACATTCAATCACCACTACTGGACCTATCCTTAATCCTCAAGCAAACCAATTATAATCCAACAAATGAATCTAGCAACCGAAATTTCTTCCAATTTAACTAACATAATTCCAATCAATTAAATCCCAATCAAATCAATTCAAATCTTATCTAGGTCTTACTGATCTCCTCTAAGTCCCATAATATCCCATTAACAATCACCAAAAATCTACCAAAGTTTTGGGATAAGAACCAACATTAAAAAGAAACAACTTCATGAATTCTCATATTTTAAATACTCAGAAAAATCAGATCCAAAAATTATTCGAATCATCAATCCGACTTCAGATTTGGATTCTACACGAAAAATTGAGTCAGGTATGTGTTTTGAGTTTTTCTTAAATCTCATCCAAATGCACTAAAAAAGAAGATCTAAACATTCCAAATGGGCTCTTCTCATTCCACTCGTTTTTGCCTCTTTTTCCAGAAAATTATCAACATATTATCTTCAAGAACACTAAATTATTTTCAAAATTTCTTCCACAGATTGATGAATATTTATTGGATTATTATCATCCTACAACATGAGTTTACTTCCTATATCATTTCAGTTTCTAGAAATCCATAAAACAACTCCATTATGTCTTCCAAACATGAAAAATCATCTCTTTTCATAATTATCCTAACATGGACAATATACGAACTTAAATTTCAAATATCAAACACTTGCCTTTACTGAAGATCTGATCCTTTGGAGTTGAATAACACATGTAGTGATGGTGGTGGTGACCTTTGACCTTTGGTTCTCCTCCTTTCTAAGCAAGCTTTTCCCTTCCCAAGTAACCTTTCACTCTCTGTAGGAAGATGACTTCTCTAATTTGTGAAGAGGAGATGTATAACCCATGTACACTTAATCTACCAATACTTATAATAAGACAAAACCCGAAATCACTATTCATCCCCCTTGTAAAAATTACCAAAATGCCCTTTTGGGTTATCTTCTCATTTCCAAATGACCCGAGACTCAAAATTAACATCCAAATAGACTTTTCTGACTATTTCGAACCTTCCGGACGCAACGCCGCATTCAAAATGACTATAAGATCGATAGAAAATAAATTTCCTTTTTAATTTAATAAATTAGTCCCGATACGTCCCATACCGCGTCTGACTAAAAATCCAAATTACCGAAATTATATCACACCGTCATAATAATGACATCATATTCATATATTACCTAAATATCTTTAAGTAATATTCAGAATCATTCATTTTAATATCCACAATTCGGATAAAACCCAAATGAATTAATTTATAATAAAATCCAATTAATCCATTAATTTAAAATATAACCCATTTTATAAGTCATTAAAATCATGGGGTATTACATACTTCCCCCTTTATAATAGAATTTTGTCCCGAAATTCAGGAATATAAATCATACCGGTAAGGTCAACTCCGAGTATAAATCTCACATCTCAAGAAATCTAAGACGTACCACCCATACAGTACATTAACGAAAATCCCTATCGATGTTATACGCCAAGCCTCACCATATAGTTTCAACTGAATCGAATTTAAACTTTACCCAATCTTCCTTATACCATTCACGTAACCAAGTTCAAAAAAATGATCAACAATCATCAAGTAAATACATCCTAAAGTCACAACTACTCACTCTTTCACAATTATGAAAACGACTACCATTCAACCATCCAGGGCGCCCATACACCCTATCGTACCACTTTCAATATTAACATTTTCGCAAAGGTTATAAACTCATATCCCAAAGACCTAACTTATTTTGACTCCCAACAGTTATTAGTTTCATACGTGGGGTGTCTCGCAAGAAAAATCCAAACAAGGAACCACCCCGATACACTACTTCCTAAAGTAGTCGGTCATCAAAACTCCTAAGGTCCTTAGTCAATAGTATATAAAATTTGGTTTATCGAAAAAAAAAATATCAGGTTTATCGATTTAAAATATATATATATATATATATCAGGTTTATCGATTTAAAACAAAAATTAGGTTTTATCGAGTTCAAATAGAGTCTACTCATCTACTCTTCTCTAGAAGACAAGATGTTGGTTAATAGTAGTACATACGCTCTCGTATACCACAAGTCAATGCATGCCGATAGTCACATCATGCTCGGACATGCCCAAAGTAAGTAATCCCATGATAAAAATCAAACCCACGTGATAACATGTAATATATAGGTGTCCCACACCCCTCAGTGAGTCTACGTAAATAACGATGCTATACGCTAAGTTTAGCAACCCTTTTTGCCCACACAATATTAATTGCTACAAAAATCAATACGCCTCATAATTCCTTAGATAGGAAACATACCCTCATTCGTGGGTGGTGGTTGTTGACTCCCACTATTATAACTTTGCTCCGATGAGTCAAGAAAAATTTTACCCCAAATTTTCCAGTTCTAGTTAACCACACTCCACTATTTGCCCAAGCCTTTGAATATATTGCCTTCGCTAGGTAACACACAAAATTCCCGCATTTCAAGAACTTCTACTGATGACTCTCCTCAATTTTTCCATAATAGGGGTGACCTCGACTATGGTCATCATACTCGAACATACTTTATAACCTCCTAAGTACGATCTCCGCTATCCATTCAATGGCCCTCATCTTCCATACTTCTTTGTTCGATCACTCCCGAACGTAAATAAGATTCACTAATATATACGGAATCTTACCAAAGAGATCAACAATCCTAAACATAGGGCTCTATATAAAAGAACGCTAAGTTGAAAACACAGTAAGCCGTACAGATCCTAAAGGACACTAGAACCTGATGCTCTGATACCACCTGTAACACCCCGCCTAATTAAATAACGGGTGGCCAGTCCCATACCAAATTAAAACAGAATATACAGTTGGCTCATTCTTAGCATCACTGTCGAAAACATTAACAACTCACCCAATACTCAATTAAGCTGGTGTTAAAAACTTTTCAAATTTTAATTTAACAAAATCCATTTCCAGTTTAAGAATAACACAACACATTTTATTCTACAACACTGATAACCAATTAGATAACACAAAATAATTTGAATACAATTGGAATAAACATTCCCAAATAATATTAATCCATTACAGTAATCCCAACAATATCAAATGTATTAAAATGACACGAATACCATAGTATTTGACCCCGACAGAAGAAGATAACTGAATCCTTTGGGCGACATGCCCTACTAAGAATACTGTGAATCAAAAAGATGATAAGCGTCTAAGCAATACTCCATAAATCCATAGTTCAACATAATCCGCTAAGGTTGGCGTCCTTGTTGCTGGACACCTGATATAGAAGATACAATAGAAAAGAAAATATGCAAGGAAACGGGTCAGAGCCCGAATGTGTAAATGATTTTTAAAACAGCAAGTATTTAACAAGTGCAATAAATCTTTTATTATGTACATGTTATACCCAACTCTCACTTGCCATTCTCACCTCTCAACTAGAGTGCACACTTAACGTTTCCTATTAACCTCCTAATTAATGGTTCCTCTTTTCTAGTCTCCATATTATAATTCCATCCCAATATCATAATCCCCGTATGTTCCATACCATACGTCACATTATTATTCATTTACATTTCTCATTTATATGAATCACTTCTCATTAACATGAATTATTTCTCATTAATATGAATTAAGCTTTTCAATTCTATAAGCATAAGCATTCATTTACCGTTATCTACAATTATCACCGTAGATAGATTTAACCACAATATATATCCATTCATTCATTTAATCCATTATATATATATATATATATATATATATATATTCATATATTCATATATAATACGGAACCCCGAGTCACAGCTGCGGTGCAATGCATTACTCTGCTATCATGTCCCAATATCGCTGGTCACCGAATAAGAGACAAAAGGTTCGGTAAGGATTTCTCGAACCACAAACAACAACACAATCATTGGAGACGAACATAGTTCTCATACCCATGGGTCACGCACATACCTACGTACCCATAGTCAGCGGACTTATCAACTTCCGATAAGTCTTTCATAGACCTATGTTCTCGAGCGACAAATCAAAGATCCCATGGATTCATCAGGATATGACTATCCTCACGCGCAAACCTCCCACCGATAGAAAGTAAGCTAGGTATGTCGTACACATAAATCATCAATCAATCAAATAGGTATTATCATACCTATAGTATACTAACAACAAGGTACTCACATTAACCTTAGATTATTCCCTTACGTAGCATTATATCTCTTTAAATCCCATGTATTAAAATGTCATATCTTTACTTCATAATTTAATTATCCTCGCATCCTATAACATCTCTCCACTCCCGAAGTCGTTAAGGTTTATGCGCGGAGCGTCTCGCAAAGCGAAATCCAAACAAGGAACCCCTCCAATACACTACTACTTAACTTTGTCGATCGAGGAGGTCCGACAACTTCAACTATGCGATCGGGATAACCTCATACCTTCTTTCAACCAAATGTGTTCTAAACTCCCATCTCTATCCAGGAGTCATACTGTTAAGCGCTCGTATTACACTTAGTCCTTGCACAATCAATAATGAGCTTAAGCTCAGTCCTTGATGTTCATATTGTAATCCTAAGGCTACCCAGGTGTTACATTCAATCACCACTACTGGACCTATCCTTAATCCTCAAGCAAACCAATTATAATCCAACAAATGAATCTAGCAACCGAAATTTCTTCCAATTTAACTAACATAATTCCAATCAATTAAATCCCAATCAAATCAATTCAAATATTATCTAGGTATTACTGATCTCCTCTAAGTCCCATAATATCCCATTAACAATCACCAAAAATCTACCAAAGTTTTGGGATAAGAACCAACATTAAAAAGAAACAACTTCATGAATTCTCATATTTTAAATACTCAGAAAAATCAGATCCAAAAATTATTCGAATCATCAATCCAACTTCAGATTTGGATTCTACACGAAAAATTGAGTCAGGTATGTGTTTTGAGTTTTTCTTAAATCTCATCCAAATGCACTCAAAAAGAAGATCTAAACATTCCAAATTGGCTCTTCTCATTCCACTCGTTTTTGCCTCTTTTTCCAGAAAATTATCAACATATTATCTTCAAGAACACTAAATTATTTTCAGAATTTCTTCCACAGATTGATGAATATTTATTGGATTATTATCATCCTACAACATGAGTTTACTTCCTATATCATTTCAGTTTCTAGAAATCCATAAAACAACTCCATTATGTCTTCCAAACATGAAAAATCATCTCTTTTCATAATTATCCTAACATGGACAATATACGAACTTAAATTTCAAATATCAAACACTTGCCTTTACTGAAGATCTGATCCTTTGGAGTTGAATAACACAGGTGGTGATGGTGGTGGTGACCTTTGACCTTTGGTTCTCCTCCTTTCTAAGCAAGCTTTTCCCTTCCCAAGTAACCTTTCACTCTCTGTAGGAAGATGACTTCTCTAATTTGTGAAGAGGAGATGTATAACCCATGTACACTTAATCTACCAATACTTATAATAAGACAAAACCCGAAATCACTATTCATCCCCCTTGTAAAAATTACCAAAATGCCCTTTTGGGTTATCTTCTCATTTCCAAATGACCCGAGACTCAAAATTAACATCCAAATAGACTTTTCTGACTATTTTGAACCTTCTGAACGCAACGCCGCAGTCGAAATGACTATAAGGTCGATAAAAAATAAATTTCCTTTTTAATTTAATAAATTAGTCCCGACACGTCCCATACCGCGTCTGACAAAAAATTTAAATTACCGAAATTATATCACACCGTCATAATAATGACATCATATTCATATATTACCTAAATATCTTTAAGTAATATTCAGAATCATCCATTTTAATATCCACAATTCGGATAAAACCCAAATGAATTAATTTATAATAAAATCCAATTAATCCATTAATTTAAAATATAACCCATTTTAAAAGTCATTAAAATCACGGGGTATTACAATTTTCCCCAAATCGCACCATCCCCTACTGCTGTCCGACCTCACAGAACCATCTCCCACTCACCAAACCTGCTCCCATTTACCATATGCAACCCCAACCCTCTACACACGCACACCATACCCCATCCCTCTCCCTTAATCTAGCATGACTTTTTTTCGACCTTCCTCTACTATTATGATTGAAGAAACACCATTGAGAGAAGGAAAAGTTTCTTCTATTGCCAGTGTAGTCGAACATTAAAACTCACCATTTTTATTTAGGCCTTCCAAGAACTCGTGAAAATCACCCACACTCATAAACGAAGACAACAAAATTACAAATGAACAAATATATAAATACATCATAAGAAAAGTATTTTTAAATATTTCATATAGAATCTTGAACCTATATAAATACATCATACATTGATTACAAAATTTAGACACAATCCAAACATCGTATTACAGACATGGACTCAGCACTACCTTGTCACCACACAATTTAGAGGTACCTACTATTTAGTGGCTATAACGGTTGGATTGACAATTCTTCGGACATGTGCTGGAATGTTGGATGTGGGACACCATTATCAAAAATTATCGGCCATGAGTTGTCATAGAAAAACCCCAAAGCTATAAAAAAAGAATAACAACAAAGTCAGCAGAGCTATAAAAATAACTATACACGATTTTAAGCAACTAACAATGATGTAAAAATAACTATACCGCCCATATTACCATCTACCTCTAATTAGTACAAACCTATATTAGTTTTAAGCAAAAAACTAGAATTGAATTATTATTTGACATCTAAGCATTGGATACCTTTCTTGAGAGCAACTTTGAGGCCTACCGTACACACCTATTATTCAGTCATGTTGTTGGTGCCGGAGAAATCAAATTTAATAGCGATAGGAGTATGGGAGTCATCCGGGGCAATCAGAAGTATCCCAATGCCATATCCCTTTTTGTTGGCAGCGCCGTCGAAGAACATCTTCCATTGAAGGTCACCTTGAGAAGCATAAAGAATGTTTTCATCTAGGAATTCGGAGATCCAAACATTAAATTCTTCCATGGGGTAGTCAGCGAGGTAGTCAAAGATGGCTCTTCCTTTCATAGCTTTTTATGTGACGTACACGATATCAAACTCGACTAGGAGCATCAACTATCGGTCCATTCAGCTGGATAAGGTGGGTTTCTCAAGTAGGAACTTGATGGGGTCCATTTGGGATATAAGTTTTATGGGGAAGGCGAGCATGTAGTGTCGCAACTTTTGGGTGACCCAAACAAGTGCGACACATGCCTTTCCAAAGTAGTGTAGTTGACTTCGTATCCGGTCAATTTATGACTGGGGCTAGCAAAGCCCCAGCTATAGTGTCGGTTATGGTTAAGTATAGGAGTAATGGGAGACCAGGTTATGGTGGCATGAGTACTAGAGGTTGGGTCAGATATTATTTGATTTGGTCAAAGGCTTCTTGCCAGGCCTCATTCCAAACCTTAGTTGAATACTTTCGGAGGATTTTGAAAATAGGTTTGCAGATGGAGGTTAGGTCGATGATGAACCGACTAATGTATTATAATTTCCCAAGGAATCCATTAACTTCTTTCTCCGTTTGAGGAGGTGGCATCTCAAGTATGGCTTTCAACTTGGCAAAATCTACTTTTATCCCTTTCTCATTGACTATGAATCCCAAGAGTTTCCCCTTGGTAACGCTGAAGACACATTTCTATGGATTGAGACTCATCTGGTATTGTCGCAATCGTTCGAAGAACTTCCAAAGAGTAGGAACATTACCTTCTCTAGTTTTGGATTTGATAATCATATCATCCACATAGACCTCGACTTCTTTGTGAATCAAATCGTGCAGGATGGTTGTGGCAGCCCTCTAGTAGGTAGCCCCAGCATTCTTGAGACCAAATGGCATAACAGTGTAGTAAAAGGTTCCCCACGGGGTGATGAATGTGGTCTTTTCTTGGTGATCTGGGTGCATTTTGATTTGGTTGTATTCGGCAAACCCGTCGATGAATGACTTAAGAGCATGACTGGTTGTGTCGTCCACAATCACGTCGATATTGAGTAGCAGGTACTCATCCTTTTGAGAGGCTTTGTTCAAGTCCCGGTAGTCTACACAAGTCCTGGAGAGAATTTTTTTAGTTATCCCTTGTTGTCTTTGTCTTATCCCCAGTACGGGCATGAAGTGCACATTTTTGAACATTTGAATCACATTGACGTTTCCATGAGGGTCATATTCTAGACACACCTTTTCTCTGAAATCGTCCCTTGCCATGAGTAGAAGTGGCTCAACTCGGAATCCTGATAGGAGAATACCATTTGACCTATGGTGTATCTCAAGGATTGGATTATTGGTACTTGCACTCTCGGCATTATTATCGTCGCCCAAAATGGTGATGACTCATCCGTTGGCGAAGAACTTCAATTTCTGATGGAACGAGGAAGACACTCCCTTGATACTGTGGATCCAAGGTTGTCCAAGCAACAGGTTGAAACAAGCTGGGATATCAATAACTTGGAATTCAATGACAGGATTTATAAGGCCAGCCCATATTACAAGTTTTATGGATCCCATCACTTCCCAACGGGTATTATCGTAGGCACGTATAGCATCGCAGGTTAGAGCGAGGTCACTTTCCTTCAGTCCTAAGTATTTGAAGGTTCTTAATGAGAAGACATTCAAGGCGGATCCATTATCGACAAGAGAGAGTGGTACAATCTTCCCCCGAACATTGACGGAGATGTTGAGTGCATGATTTTGTTTGGCTCGATTATGGGGATTTCTTCTTCGGAAAAGGATAGCATTCGGGTAAAGGTCAAGGATCCAACTAAATTTATCGCTTCTTCTGGTGTGGTAGAGGGAGGAACTGTGGGTCCAGTGAGCAACTTGATCAAAGTATTTCTATACAGTTGGGAAGGCATGAAAAGCCCCTATAGAGTAATGTTAGCTTGAGTTTTCTTCAGTTGATCGAGGATCTTGCTCTTCTCGAGGGTCATCTCTGGTATAAGAATGTTTTCAACACCCTTCCCTTTATCATTGGCTGTTAGTAAGCTTGTGATCTGGTAATGCCTTGTGATCTAGTTATGTGATTTACTGAAGAAGGGAAGAACTTGAATCCCATTTCCTCATCGATCTCGGGTTATGCTGCCACCTTGTTTATTTCTCCGAGGAGTTCTTTAAATGATATCATCCCATACATGTCGTCTACCGGGATAGTTTTCTCTGAAGCTTGCTCTCCATTTGAATCTTTGAATCCTTCCCCCCTTCCGGTGATAACAATTATGTCTTTCCATGTAAAATTAATGCATTCTACGACTTCAATGGCCTCTTCGTACAAGTCCTCCCATTCTGCAGGGAGATGTAAGGATGAAGGGACCAGGTACCCTTGTAACTTTAGATCATCAATTAGCTCAGTCATACTGCAAATATTATTGGTTTGCATGAATAATTCTGCTATAATCTAGACAATGTCATCTAGACTGACTTCATTGGTTGGTACCACCCAGCTTTTTAACTTTTGGGCCCATTCTCGTGCTTCCAAGAATAGCGTACTAAACCTCTTGCAATCAATGATCATCCGTAAGGTAAATTTTAATCCGAACTCTAGGAGTTGGTAAATACTTCTGATAATTCCTAACTTCCATTTTTAGAATGGGTACGGACAGTGATGTATGCTTTGGTAAGGAGTGATAGTGCCTGATCAGCGAGGCTAGCAGGGTGTAGGAGGAAATGTGGGCAATTTTAGAGAGGTTTGGGTGAGTATATGGGTGTGATTTGAGTTAAGGGATCAAATTTTGGGTTCTCTTCTAAGAATATGGCATTGGCATGATTTGGTAGTGAATTGTGAGTAGTGTTTGGCTTAGGATTGGTGGGTGGGGCAATGGCACCCCGATCAATCAGACCTTGGATTATGTTTCGAAGGTGGAAGCATTGGTCGGTGGTATGGCCAGTAGTTTGGTGAAAGGCGCAATGGGAATCTGCCTTGAAGTTTTTGGGGAGTGGATTGGGCAATGGAGGGGGGGTCTAAGGGTTTGATAAGGCTTTTGCTTAATCGGGCTTGATAAACTTTGGAGAGGGGCGAATGGAGTTTGGTGTATTCCGTTCGGACTGGGATAGGGAGGCTTTAAGGTAACCACGAGGTGGTTGGTTGAGAGATTTTGTTGATGGTTGAGACTGCAGCATTGACAGGTTTATCATATTTTCTTAAAGTGAACTGTTTGGACACTTTCTTTGGTTCAACTTCTATTTTAGCAAGACCTTCCTCAATTTATACTTATGCTTCTCTAAGAGATCGAAAGTGGGGATAGTATTATCCTCCCATTATTTCTCGGACAAGGGGTAAGAATTTATTTTTCACTATGTTGACTTGTTCTTACTCGGATGGACGATTGGTCATGGTGGCTGCTTTTTCCCTCCATCGGGCTATGAAGTTGCTGACTGATTCCCAAGAGTTCTGTTTGAGCAGTTCTAAATCACGACGAGTGACGTCAAGCTTTTCGTTGTATTTGTACTACGATATGAATTCTCAGGCTACATCCTCCCAGCTACAAATTCTAGATTCCTTGAGAGATAAAAACCATCGGAGGGCGCTATCCTGCAAAGTTTGCTGAAATAATTGAGCCATCACTTCTTCAGAAGCCCCTAGGAGAGTCATAGAACGGTGATAACTGCGAAGATGAACAATCGTGGGTCCACTTCCTCCGAATTTCTCGATATTTGGCATCTTAAACTTCTCGAGTAACCTCGCCTTAGGATAAGGAGACATGTGGGTATAGTCCATATAATTTCCGAAGATTCTGACTTGGTCGAACTTCTTAGTAAGCATCTTGAGATCTTCTTTGACCTTGTTGAACTCTTCCTCTTTTGAATACATGATCATAGGCAAGTTAGCCCTAGGCTGGGCAAGGTTTGGCATATGAAGCTTGGCAGGTGGTGACCCATTAGAAGAAGGGGCACGTGGAGCGTGCTGATACTCCTCGAGAACCCAGATAGGCTCGGGTGGACCCATAGCGAGAGGGAATAGGACCTTGGGATCTTGAGGAATAGGAACCCAATTTTGTTGCATCTAGTGGACTTCAGTTTGGAGGGTGTCAATCTTGGCACGAGATGAGCTAAAACTGCCATCAGATCTGGCTGCACAACTGGTACTTGATATGTGTTCTCCATAGAAAGCGGATGGATTTCGGACTCGAAAGAAGTAGCAGGGAAACGGATGGAACTTTGGGGTGATTTAACTGAAGATCAAAGCCAATAAGGAGTCAGGCCAAGGCTGTGCAGTCAACCTGAGAAGGCATAAAATGGGATTTATTTTTAAAAGAAATGAAAATATTTTTGACATTTTTTCTTTTTTTCAGATTGAAAAACAAAATATTTTTGGATTTTTGATAAATTGGGGAGAAATGTATTTGGATTTTTGATAAAGAGAGGAGAAATATTTTTGGATTTTTGATAAAGAGGAGAAATATTTTTGGGAGACGGGTCTTAGCATGATTATTATAATTATTATGTTCTCACTTGTATTAAATTCTTCTAAATGCAAAATGAAATGTCGGACGGAACCGAACCTGGAGAAGTTGGGATTGTAACATATGCAAAGCTATGGTTAAACTTGTAACCAGGCTTACGGGCAGGGTCCCATTTAAAAAATGCATAAAAATTTTGGCGGCAGGTCGACCCAAAATTTTGACAGAGTTTCGAGTCAAAATCGGCAATCTAACATGTGTATCTTCGGCTTGACACCTATATGTGGGTATGCAGTAGGTTGGGTGAATTGAAAAGGGTTCCCCCCTTTGGCGTGACTTCCACGATATACGTCTCGCTTTTGAGGGCAATCGGTACGTGTGGAAAAGCCATTTGATATATCTGAGTGTACATGAATTACCTCACTATATACCTCATGTGGATGGTACGTGTGAGAGCGAATTTGATATACTCGACGTACGTGAATGAGTTCCCTGTGATATACCTCCCATCATGTCTTCGGTCAAGCGGTACGATGCGGGGGAACAATTCGATATACGTCGAAGGTACTTGGCCAATGGAAGGTGGGAGTTATATCGCTTAGGCTAACTGCGCCCTGCCGGACCTGCGCCCATCACGAAGTGACCTTCTAGTTACTGGACAAAATTTGGTAAATAACAATTCTCTTTAGTGAGGTCATGTAAATCATGAATGATTCTTTTTATTAGTATCTTATGATGAGAGTATCTTTCTTAATCATGCCAAACGGAGAGCAAAGTTCAAGTACCAATAGAATACCAAGCATGGATAAGTGATGCGTGCAAAATGTGGATACACGTGATCCTAGGTTCACATGATGTGAAGTGTACATGGATAATTTTCTATAAGTGTGTGAATAGAAGCATAACATGAGGTACACATGAATAATAAAGGGGAACATGCAAATAGGGGAATATACAAGAAAATAAAACACCCATGTAAATAGAGTCTATCCCTCTTAAACAGAATCCCCAGCGGAGTCACCACTGTGGACATCCCCGATCCTCGCGGAGAGAGAGAGAAGGTCTGGTGAGAGGAGGTCCCGAGCATCCCTCTCGGAAGCGCTTCAACCGTCATTGGTGATGTGTGAGGTGAAAAATGTTGAGAGATGGAGTCGCCAGTCTATTTTACTCAAAACATACAAAAGAAGGTGGAACCATCCTGAAGGACAACATCAAAGACATACTGATGCATACGAAACCAAAAATTATTCGAGGAGGGTTCAGAGGATAAGTTACGAAATGGGAAGGTGTTAAGCACCCATTCCACAGTTGTGGTCTCTCATGGGTTTGTTGTTGTTTTCCTCTATTTACCGTGACATGTGTGCATGTGTATATGTAATTGAGATAGGAATCATCGACTTGTATCATGGAAGAGATAGAGCGAGTCATCCATAGGAATGTTCCTAAAAGTAATATTAGAAAATAGGATTTATGCTATTATCCTTGCATTGATCGTTATAATGGAACAATAAGGCGTATGGAATAATACGCTACTAAGAAAAAATATATGTATATGTAAATATGTAGAATCTAAGAGAATTAAGTTAAAGAATGAGAAAAATAAAAATAAAAAATAGGACTCGATTTTCGAGTTTTACCCCGAGACGCCTACGTAGCCTATAGAGGCATCAAAGTCCACGTAGTTCGTATGTAAAATGAGGGGTGGTATTTATCCCATAAATCCAACCGGGGACTTCTCTTATTATGTGTGTGTGAAAAGGTGTTTTAGTGTGAGAAAAGTGTGAGAATTCCCTTTTGGAATTTATGAGCAAACCCTATTTTTCTTGTTTTTTTTTTGGCTTTTTTTATATGAAAAATAAGAGATGTGCAATAATACTAAATAAAACGTATATTAGGATATGTGAGATGGGGAGAACAAAAGTGCTAAGTAATAAAACAAATTAATGCAAATTTCAGAGAATTTAAAGAGAGAGTTCAGAAAGTTGGACCTTCTTGAAGATCTTGAGCTTAATCTTAAATGTTGGAGAGTAGCCCTTGCACTTGGATTAGGGTTGTGTTTTGGGCCTGATCGGATCGGAAAATGACCTTTCGGAAAAAAATTCCAATTTTTTCGGAAATAAAATATTCGTTCAAATTTCCTATCCAATTTTTTCGAAAAATCAAAAGAGTTTTCGAATTCGAAAAAATCGGAAAATCGAAAAAATTCAAAAATTCAAAAAATATACTAAAAATTCAGAAATTTTGGAAATTCCAAAATTTCAGAAAAATTAATATAGGATTTTCGATTACTCGAAATTTTTATTTTAAAGAAATCGAAAAAAAGATTTAACCCAACATGTAAATATGTAAGGATTTAACCTCAACTCAACAAAGCCTTTTCCCAATTATTTGGGGTCAGCTACATGAATCCTATTTTTCCATTCCATTCTGTCCAGTGCAATATCTTTGGTTAAACCACATGACACCATGTCCTTTTTTATAATATGTAAGGATTTAACCATTTTTTTCATTTGTGTAGAGGATAGATGGATATTCTCCTTTTATAGAGGACTTTTTTGGGCCTCTCTTCCTCTCCTAGCCGATGTGGGACACATGAGAATGTTTAAAAAAAATAGAAAAATTGGAAATCGGAAAATTGGAAATAATTCGGAAAAATCGTATCGGCATAGTTTCGAAAAAATCAAATCGGAAAAATCGGAAAATCAAAAATTCAGAATTATTTCCAATTTTCGATCCGATTTTTTTCAAAAAAATCGGAAATCGAAAAATCGAAAATCGAAAACCTTATATATGATCCAAAATCGAAAAATATCGGATCGGATATCGAAAAAATCAGAATTTTTGAAAAAAAACACAGCCCTAACTTGGATGATGATGATGGGTAGTTAATTCACCAAGTTTGGTGAAAAGGATGATTAAAAGTGAGGTTTGGAAAGGGATTTGGGTGTAGAAATCATGCTGACTTCTAGAGAGCTTTTCTGAGTTCACTAAGGGTGATAGATCTCAGATTTCTTGGCCCTTTGTAATGAGGTCAGGCCATCCTTTTTATAGACCCCGAGAATTTCCGATCGGTATAGGTCTGGTCCTGCCAATCGGCAGGTGTTTTTAGGCACACTGCCGATAGGCAGGATTTTGAACTTGCCGTTTGGAAGTCTCGTTCAGATTCCTTTGGAAAAATGGTTGTAAAACGCAATCTATTGATCCGAATTGTGCATGGGGCATACCACTGGAAAGGTACTTCAGAGACCTTCGAAAGTCCTTCAGACTGCTCCTGGGTCCAGGAGTTGACTTTAGGTCAAATTTGGTTCGGAAGCGCTCGTCGGTCCTTTGGACGGGGGATCATCGAACGCAAACGGATTATTCGTCCCAATGGTAAGTCAAAATCACGCACGGGGTGGACCGTCAGAAAGGTTAGGTGATGAACTTCGACATTTGAAAGAGTTTGACTCGGTTTGGGGAGTTGACTTTTGTCAATCGGGGCCTAGAAGCTTTCGATGACCTTTCGGGGTAAAACGGATCATTCGTTCGTACCGTAAGTCATAATAGGGCCCAAAACAGACCGTTGGGAAGGGATTTCAGTGCCCTTTGAATATTCATTCAGTCTCGGTCGACTTAAATAGTTAACTTTGGTCAAACGGAGCCCGAGAGCGTCTGGTGGCCTCCTGATCAAGTTTCGAGGGAAAATGGGTCGTTCGTCCGCATTGTAAGTCAGAATCGTGCACAGGGTGGACTGTTAAAAAGGGGTTTTATTGACCTTTGAAGATTCATTCAGTTTCGGTTGATCTGAAGATTTTAACTTTTTGTCAAATGGAACCTGGGAGTGCCCAATGGCCTCTTGGCTAGTACTCAGAATATGACCTAGGTTCGTAGTGATGCAGGGGGTGCTAGGGACCTAAGGAGAGACTAGGGGGTGCTAGTATGGGGTGTCTATAAGTACTTGTACAGATAGTTTGATCCTTACATTAACCAAATGTGATTCACATTGTAAATCTTCTAATGGTTTGAGAATACGTGGATCATTTTCTTGTTTATTGGATTATGAATCTATAGGAATGAACTCATTACTTGAGTTTTGATGTTGATCAAGACTTGGCTTTGTTTATCTTTGGTTCATGATTTTGTGGATATGATGATTTTGACTTTTACTATATAGCATGCTTGATTCTTTTAATGGCATGATCGATACTTGGTTGACTTGATAGATCACATGTATCACTTGATGAAATATATCTTCTCTGGGTGATGGTTCTCTTATGGTTCTTGGTTGCTTGGTTGATAAAATCCTAGAGATTAGTCTTATCGTGTACCAAGTACATGTTTTCATCTCAAGAATAATAGAGAGAAGATAGTGAAGTGATGTCATATATCAATTGTATTTGTAATCACAAAAAATCCTTACACATTGCAAATTCTTTTGATTTCATAGTAATCTCTACCTGTAAGGATGCTATCTAAGAAATCCTAACACTTAGATATTCTACCATCCTACCTAGGATAACAAAAATCCCACTATATTTCCTTAAATTTAACCATCTATCGATAAACCACAAACTCATCCATAAACATCAACACTTGCACATACCCCACTATCCAACTCTTCACCAATATCAACTTTCCCAGTTCCCATAATCTTCCAACAACCAACCTAACTAAACTCATGTGGGGGTATGTAAAATCCAAACAAGGACCCCAGATACACTTTTTTTCAAGTCCAATTGTTTGTTATGGTCAAAAGGCATGAGACCTTGGAAAATACTATCCTTTAACACCCCCTAATTTCCACATGCTAGTGGCCAGTCAAATATGCTGAAGATAAGGCAGTGTCAAAAACTTTATATCATTCTCAGCATCAGTGATTAATAAAATAATAACATAACTGGACCATCCACAATAGTAATATCTAATCGATGCAAAAAAAACTGAGTAACAATAAGAGTCTTCAAACTTAATCAATAAATAACTGAATGTAACAATACAGAATGTTTCGTACCAAATAAATAACAAACTCAAAAGTCTCTACAACCCATAAGAATATCTCTTAAATAAATAATAACTGAGGAGTCTAAAACAAAGAAAAATTGAAGTGAAACGAAATCCTATGCTAAGGATGAATAGCTACCTAATCAACTAGATTGCAAGTATGAACTCTTAGCTTGACCCCACAAAATAAGCAAGAGATATCTTACTTTAACTGGAAAATATTAAATGCGACTTATTTACATATCATTCCATCCTAGCGGAACTCATCAAATATACATGACCCCTCATGTCCTACGGTTGAAGCTAACTAAAAGTCTAACTACACTATATATAGCTATCATATATAAAACAAAGACCAAAAGTTAAAGTAAGCTACATAACCTTACCCTAAGAATACAACATAGTAAGTAACTCTATCTATGCACCCAAAGTAATATTCATACGTAGTACCCATATACTACCTCATAATAATCTATGTAACATGGCATAGTCGTAATAGTGGAACATACCACTTCCATAAATGAATATGTCCATCACTGGACTAATTACTCAATCAACGGCTCTAACCATCGGGGACATCTTTCGTGCCACTATCGGGTCAATCTGGAATAAACCTCGTCCTAATGGATTGTGGAACATCCACAAAAAATAAGAACATGAAATCACTACGCAATCACAAGATCACGTAATCACATACCAATATTCACGTAATGGGTCAAATCTCCTCAGTCCCCCTCTCGCAAAAGGTTGAACAACTGAGCATATAATGAAAATTTAGATCTATACACAACATGGGTCACCAGGATGGTAGTCCAACTGCGCAATAATACCATCAACTCCTCACTAATAAATTCCCCACAAACTCACTCCTATGGTATGCACACATATCACGAAAAACACATATATATCCTTAATGTGACTAACCATTAGTATAACTGTATGTAAAAATTTAACATCGAGTCAATTTGTATAGTTTAGTTTCTTTATTCCTTTTGGAAAAAATTATTTTTGTTGTAAGTTAGGGTTTGAATCAGTTTGTCCTTCAAGACTATGATGCTCACTGAAGACCATAGCGGCCAAGTTAAGCGACATCAACATTATTTCGAATTTTGTGTTGAGTTTCATATTTAACGTCCATGGGATCTCAAGAGGTATGAATGCATATTATGTTTGATCCCTGGATACGTCTCAGGTGTTTAGTTTTAAAATTTTTTATTGAGGCTATTTTGTGTAAAAATAATTTTAAAGAAAAACATTTGTTGTTTTTAACTTCGTTTCAAGGAGTGTTCCTTTTCGTTCAAGCAAGTTTGTTTTATTCCTTCGAAAGAGGTATCTCTTTCGTTCAAATGAAATTTGGGGTTTTATTCGAATGAGCTTCGAGCAAAATGGTTATGCCATGATAGTAAGGTTTCGTTTGAAGGTCGCGCGACACCCGTTCAAATGAGTTTAGCCTTGTTGTTTAAACAATCATTTTCGATTGAATGAGGATGCCTAACTCTTTCGAACGACATGACCAGTTTCGTTCAAACGAGTTGCCTTAATATTTGTACCCCCAAATTTTCACATTTTTATATTAATGAAAGGCTGCCAAAGTGTTTTTAAAAGAGAGGTTTTACAAAAATGATTTTCAGAGACAAATCTTTAGCCTCCTAAACCTTAATTTACACCCATAATTTTGAGATCCAAGTTTCAACATAATATATGTGTTTTAGATATCGTGAATATATTTGTTTGAGATATCATGTCTCTTACACTAAAACTGTTTGATCTTCATCGAAATATGCTTATGGCGGTGGATACCGTGTTTGCATTGGGTGACAAATGGAACCCGTAAAAAAGCAAGTAAGATTGGTGGATACCAAGACAGGGGAGGCACCTACATTGTGATTGTTATTGAAAAACATCCAACAGTGGTTGTGAAGAAGCTCGGAAGGAGATAGGAAGTGAATCAAGGCTTGAAGTTATTGAGTCTGTGAGTAAGTCTAAGTTGCCCTTGTATTGCGACCTATAACATAGTGGACATGTGTGATGGGACAGTCCGAGTTTTTTCTCGTCGTGGGTTTTCTCGTACATCACCATGTTATGTGGCTACGTATTTACTCTTGCTATATCACCTAGATTCATGCTTGGGGCAAGATAATATTGGACTAATTGTGTACACAACTTTGGTTTAATTGGTATAAAGATAAAATTGTAATTAATCTCTTATTATTTTATTTTAATTGGGAAAATAAAATTTGGTATATTTTCCATCCACACCCTAACACTATTGGGCTTTCTTAAATTGGTATCAGAGGGGGTTACACTATCTTATCGTTCTAATCCCTATTTTTTGTTAGGGTTTTTAGATGGATTTTAATCAAGATAGAAGTTTCATTACTCATCCTCCTACCGAGAACAGTTTAGTGAAATCTTATTCCACTGGGACAAAGGTTGAAAATAATGCCTTCACTTCAAATTCTAAGGGAGTGAGAGCTATTTTTTGCACTGTGACCACTGAAGAGTTTAGGAGAATTATGACATGCAAGAGCCCAAGAAATGCTTGGGAGATTTTGAAATTCACACACGAGGGTACCGATGCAGTTAGGGTTCCTAAGTTGCAAAAACTAACGACTAAGTTTGAAATGATTAAAATGTTAGAGAATAAGTCTTTTGATGATTTTTATACCAAGTTGTTTGATATTGTCAATTCGTCGTTTAACTTAAGTGAGCATTTCCCTGAGCCTGGAGTGGAGAGAAAATTCTTAAGGTCATTACCCGAAAGATTTAATTCCAAGGTGTTGTCCCTAGATTATCTTAGTGGTGTCGATACTATACAAGTCCAAGAACTTTTAGGTGATCTCCAAACCTATGAGATGAGTATGTCTCCTCCTGGGAAAAAAACAAGAAAAGAGTGTTACGTTTAAAAATCGTACGGAGTGCGTGCCGAATTTTGATAGAGATGGTGAGTTAGATCCTAAATAAATAGCTAGGTTTGTTAAGAGGTTCAAAAAGTTTCTTAAGCTTAGAGAAGATAAGACAAATTCGAAGAACTTTACGAATGTTCGTGATAGGAAGAAAATGGATAACCCTAAGAAAGTGGATAACCAAGATAAGATTTTCTAATGCCAAAAGTTCGGACATTATTTGTATGTGTTTCTTACTAAAGTAAGGATGGAAGTCAATAAGCCTAACGTATACAATGCTACCCTTAGTGGTAGTTAGTTAGAAGAGGAGTTTGATTCCCCCATGGAGAATAACTTCATCGCTTTATTGGCTAGTCATGTGAGTTCAAATGAAAAGTCTTCCAATGTTGAAGATAATCATATGCATGATGATTTCGAGGTTCGGTATTTTGATTCCCAAGATAGTGAGTAAAAAGGAGAGAGTTTTGATGAGGTGGAAAATGAGATTGAAGTTACCTTTTGTGAGTTATACACTGAGTCATTGAAGTTAAAAAATACAAACTTGAAGTTAGAGTTGAAGTTAAAAAAGCGTACCGTGGGAAGTGATGATGATAAATTGATTGAGGGTTTTAGGGCACATGAGAAGACTATAAAGATTGGGGCCATGGTAAGGATCTATGGGCTTAGGTCAGGGCCATCTTCTCAACTAGCTATTTTTGAACAAAAATGAACCTTAACACTTGCACAATGTTGCACCAGGTCTTTAGGCCCGTATATGAACCACAAACACCTTCATGGAAGTCTCTGATGACATAAATGGCTTTCGATGGGTTCAGGCATCGCTGAGATACTGAAAGTATCCGTTTTTGAAAAATATTCCACTTTCCAGATAGTACCTGGAAATTATGAAATTCACTCATCTTATTGGAGATTTTCCTTGGGCTAAACACCATCTTTGATGTAGGATTTTATAGGAGTAGTTTAGTCTGAGTTATGATCAACCTCTTTAGTGTTGATTTATAGTTGAGTAATGCTTAGTTGGTCGAAGGTGACAACTAGGACCTCATGGTCTATCTCCTCAGATTAAGCCACCCATGCAAGGTGTTCAACCTCTAAATTATCCGCTCATAGGACCCTTTTGATGCAAAATCTAGGGATCCTCTAAATAAGGTACTTTATAATTGCTAAGTATCCCTTTATCTTATCACCTTTGGCCTTCTAGACCTTAGTGACTTGGTTAACAAACAATTGAGAATCTGTTATGGCCTCTACCCACTAGGCATTTAGGTGGACGACCATGCCTAAGCCTACCACCAAGGCCTTATACTCTGGTTCATTATTATAGGCTTTGAATATAAAGTAGATGGCAATAGATATATTGCCTCCTTTCGAGATTCCTAGGGAAGTCTAACCCCACTGCCTAAGCTGTTTAAGGAGCCAACCACTTGTAATACCCATGTAGGAGATATGAGGTTTATTTAATGGAACAAGGGTTGTTTAGGATGTTTGGACGTTATTGTAACCTCAGTGGAAGTCCTATAGGGATTCTATATGGGAAATTATTAAAAAAAATAAACCACCATTTTTAAAAGTTTCTAAATTTTAAGTTTAATTAAACGAATTACCCAAATTCAAGTTAACATCGATTATATAATTGTTGTGCTAAAACAGATTAACCTTATATATATTTATCCTAGAGCATGAATCTAGGTGATAGCAAGATAAAATAAATCAATCCACATAACACGTAAGAGGAAAACCCACAACAGGATACACCTCACATGACCCACTCGTGCAAATTCACTTTGTATGGATTTACAAAGGAAACAATAATATACTCACACCTTAACTCGGATCCCTCAGAAGTCCTGATGCTCATCATTCCTTCAACCTCCGCACAAAAACATGCAGGAGTTCGTCAGTGCAACTGCCATAATGTGTAACTCCGCACATACCTCGGTATCAATCAATAAGGCTCAGCACAAATCTATGAATTGGAACACTGAATCCACCTCATGTTCACCGTAACACCATAACACGGAGTCCACCGTGTGTAAACAACAAACTGTGTAGGAGACCACCACATGAAATGATTCTCAATAAGTTCAAGAGAATAAACCTTAGTGCCCACAAACTAAAATCTCAAAGCATATAATTGATAAAACTTGGATCTTTAAACGATTTGTTGTAAATAGGGTTTGGGTTTGAAAAACTTAATCATAAATGATCACATAAAGACATAGAGCATTTTGGAAGAGTTTCGGAACACAAAACGCATGAAAAGTCTCTAATAAAACTACTACTCCACAATGTTATACATACTAGGTTTTCCAAAAACAAGATAATGATGAAAAAAATAATGAAAATGTCAACTTTGAAAACATCGCCACGATGTTTGAACAAAGTAACAAATCTCGTTGGAACTAAAATTCTAAAGACATATACAACAAAAAATCGATGTAGGCTAAAAACTGTTCATTTGAAGTTTTGTTGGATCCTTGGTTCTAACTAGGTTTAATATCTCGTTCAAACGATATAGGTGATGTCATTAGAATGACTAGGTGAAAATTATAAACATAAGTTCTAAAACAGTTTAATAGAATTGTAGAGAACAACACTCAAAACTAAATTTCCAAGGATAAATAGTATACGCATTCATACTTGAGAGATCCTTGGAAGATGAAGACGAAATGTGACACTAAACAAGACATGATTAATGTAGAAATTCTAACTTGGCTTCTACATCTTTGTACAAACAGTCAAGGGATTGAAAGGACAACACACTCAAATCCTAACCTGTGACTTAAAGGTTTTGTCCAAATACGAAATTAAGCCAAAATACAAACAAATTGACTCTATAAAAAATTTGTCCTTACAAATCTCCCCCTCTGACTATTTCAGAACAAAATAAAAACCTATGAGCCATCAGACTCATCTAAAAGTCTAAATGCTCTGCCCAGCCCCAAAAGAAAAAAGTACAGACACTTGACAGACTGACATTGAGTAGCTTTGCTCTTGTGTAAACTTTGTCGCATTATTGCAAACCTACACACTTAAACACACCTTCAAATGCAAAGATACTGTAAAATAATATAAATCCGCATAAGAACAAACACTCCCCTTTTGTCTAACAATTTATACCAAAGTTAGGACGTCTCTCTCAGACTATAAAGATTAAGATACCATTTCTCCCCCTTTTTGTTCAGAAATAGACAAAGTGAAAGTTGCATAATAAAACCCTTTATCTCCAATATAACCAAATATCCCCGAAACGAAACATGGGTGGGCATAAATGAAAAATAACTATATCATGCAGTGGTTTGAAGTGCAACAAGCAACGACAAACAAAACACGACAACATAAGTACACATAATCCAAACAATGAACAGATGATACCAATATTGATGCATAAATGAGATATCAATGATAACGAGCAACAAAATATACCAATATTATCATATAGAATATCAATTTGAAACCTTTTGAAACTAAAACCGGACATGTGGCATACATGGATTAAATTCAAACATGAACGATACCATATATACACACACATATAACATATGAACACCACAAACAAGACACTGGAAATATATAGGTATAAACACCACAAACAAGACACAAAAAAAAATAAGATTTTCACACTAGCATAGTATCAATGTGTCTATACAAATGTCATATGGAGTGAAGGGGAGTGAAGGGGAGTGAACTAGCAATAAGTGAAATATAACCCAATGACTCAAAAATGTCCAAGGAGTTTTATATTATTGCATTAAGTTTATCAAACAAATATTTAGCGTCATAGAGAAATATAAATTGAACTCTTAAATACACAAACAAACACAATCCACACTAACCTAGAAAATATTGATGACTCTCAAATCAATAGAACCAAATATGAATTAACTAGGACTCATTGTGCAAACCCATTGATGTTCAACTTATAACACCCTCAAAATTATTGATATTCACTTTTTCACTCTCATATTTTGAAGACATCACACTTTTAAAGAATCAATGCTAAAGATTGGTCTAGGTAATATTTTTTTTTTCATTTACCTCTTAATTTTTTATCCTTTTTCCAATAGTGGCCTTTCACGCAAGGAGGATGTCTTACTTTGTAGCCCATTTCTCGTGCACACTCATATTTTCAATAAAGAAACAAACTCATGGACAATGATTTTTACATGCATAATCCCCCATAGTCAAAAGATATGTATAATGAAAATATTTATGCGAGAACACATATTTTAGCTCATGTAACATATGAAGTTAAAATCCAAAAGAGCTCGTGCATGTGTGTGTGACGACATATCCAAAATGAATCCATTAATCAAATCAAAGTCGAACAACTCCATTCAAGCATGATTAAGAACAATCTAAGCATTGAAAATCATAATCAAATATTCTAGATACATGGAAACATGGATGTAAGTGGATTAAAATACACCGATACGCTACACAAAATGTGTAAAACTAAACCACACGTAAACAAAAATATTTTCGAGTTTTTAAATATATTTTCAAAAGACACCACATGAAAATAAAACTCAAAAAACAAACAAAATCTTTTTGTATTTTTCTCAATAAAACTCAATAAAAGGAAAAATCAAAATACAAACTACTCAAACGTCATACAACTAAAAGTAACATATAACATGAAGCACAAATGCTAATATACGAAAACATTCAAATACAATCAACCATAAGATATAACATGAGAAAAATCATGTGCAAGCATGCGAGAATCAACCAGTCTAACATTAAATGCCTCCAACATATATTTTTTAATCCAAATAGATAAATACTTAACGCCTAGGGTTTGGGGAACCATAATGACACATAACCTAGACTTCCTAAGACCTATTCTAAGATCATAATAAAATTCTCTAAGGTAATATTTCCTACCAAAATGTGAATATGTGTAAACACGAGAAATATTACCTATGGTTTGACCTTGTTTGACGTTCTTGGCAGTGGTTGATACTCTAAAACAAACGTTGGTCATGGCTTTAATAGTGGAAGGATTTGAATCATCACAGCCAATACCATCACTACTTGAGTCTCTTAAATCATCTTCTAACTTCAAAACTCTAGACTCGAGCAAAGATTTAGACTCTTCAATATTTAGGGACTCTTGCTTCATATATTCAGTGATTCGTAAAAGGTTATCTTGTTCCCCATAAATGTAAGAGAACTTATCCATAAGATTCTTCTAACATGCCTTGAAATCCTTAATCAATTTATCATTATCCTCTATGGCTCGATCATTAACCCTTGTCTAAAACCTTTTAGAGTCCTCTAATTCTTTCTCTAAAACACAGACTCTATCATCAATCTCTTTCTTGGACACTTCTAATTTTTTAAGATTACATTTTATGTCCTTGAGATTTTTATAGAGGATATATCTTTAAGTTTGAAAAGTTTGCAAAATATGGATTTCATCATTTCAGTAAAAAAATTATTTTTTAAGAAATATAAGTCTTTTGGCAAACTTAAAATTCAAACGAGTTGATATTTTATCACGGCTATGAAACTCATTAAACTCTTCTCGAATATCAAAATCATCGTCAATGTTAAACACATCAAACAACTTATCACTATGGTGACCTATCGAGAGAAACAAACAAACTCTAGAGAGAGGGATAAACATCCAAACACCCCTAAAATAACATAAAACTACGGATCAACATGATCACTTAGTGTTCCTACTTTGATACCTCCTGAAAGTCCTATAGGGATTCTATATGGAAAAGATTCAAAATAAAAAACCACTATTTTAAAAAATTTCTCAGTTTTAAGTTTAATTAAATGAATTACCCAAATTCAACTTATTATCAATTAAACAATTATTGTGTCATAACAAATTAACTAATTTTATCTTAATCCCAAAGCATGCATCTAGGTGATAGCATGATAAAATAAATCAATCCACACAACACGCTGATGTGCGAGGAAAATACATAACGGGAAAAATCTCGGACGACCTAGCCACTTAAGTTCACTATGTATGGATTTACAAAGAACATGACAGTAGACTTATACAACGACCCGACGCTCTCTCAATCCATGATTTTTGTTTTTACTTAAACCTCTGCACAACGACATGTGAGAGTCCACCCGCACAACTGTAAGAACGTGTGACTCAACACACACCTCGTTATCCACCAATAAGGTTCAACAACTGTCTATGGATTGGAATACATAATCCACCGCTTCTTAAGCGCAACACCGTACAATAGAGTCCCTCATGTGTAAATAGAAAACTGTGTACGGAGTCCACCGCATAAAACGATTCTCAACAAGATGAAAAGAATAAACCTTAGTGACCACAAACAAAGATCTAAAAGCATATTATAGATGAAACTGTGATCTTTAAATGATTTGGTGTAAAGAGAGTTTGGGTTTGAAAAACTTGATCATAAATGATCACATAAATACGGAGAGCTTTTTGGAAGAGTTTGGGAGCTCAAAAAGCATGAAAAAGTATCTAATAAATTTGGTGCTCCGCAACCCTATATATGTAGTTTTTGTCTTAAAATGAGATAAGGATGAAAAAAGATCGTGAAAATATCAACTTTGATAAATGCGCCAGGTCATTCGAACGATATCAGAAGTCTCATTAGAATGAAGTACCGGATCTCATTCAAACCAAACTTCTAATGACGTATCAAATAAAAAATCAATGTAGGTTAAAAAATATTCGTTTGAACTATCATTGTATCCTTTGTTCTAATGAGGTTTAATATCTCATTCGAAGGAAATAGTTGACATTGTTAGAACGACTTGGAAAAAAATTCTAAAAGCATTTTTAAAACATTTTAGAAAATAACACCCAAATCTAAATTCCCAAAGATCAAAAGTATACGCATTCATACCTGAGAGATCCTTGAAAGAATGAGATGAAAGATGACATTAAACACTACACGATGAATGTAAAAGTTAAACTTGGCCGCTACCTCTTCAAGAAAATAAGTCATATGCTTGGAAGGACAACACACTCAAGTCTTAATCTATAACTCAAAGGTTTTGTCCAAACACAAAATTAAGATAAAATACATACAAATTGGCTCTCTTGATAAAAACTTTGTACACTCAGTCCTAGGGATTATGCACTTCTCGTATGCCTCGTCCAGATTACTGAACTCCGTAATGAAATCGGCTAAGGCCTGAACTTTTACTGCGCCTCGTGGATGGTACTTGATATCAAACTCATTAAACTCCATAGGCCACTTGGCAAGCCTTTTTGAGGTGTTAGTCTCATGGAGGACTTGACGGAGGGGTTGATTGGTTATTGGGACTGAAAGTAAGACCTTATGAGCTCGGCTAAGATGGTGAGATAAATAGTCTAAGTGAAGCAACATTCCTAACTAAGTTTTTGATCTCCTTCGCTGATTATGGGGTCCTCACATCTAATAGAGCATAGTTCTTCGCAGGGTTTTCATTAATGCCTCATCTGGCGACCATCAACCCAAGTCAAATACCTCACTACTTGTCCTATAAAAATGACCCTTGGGCTCACAATTTTAGAAGAAGGAATTTCGAAGAGCAATTTTTGAGTGATTGTAACCAATTTGAGGGACAAGTTTTTATCATTTTTTTAGAGGATTGAAGATTATTGTGAGAGAACCTATTGTAAGTTTGATTTATTAATTAAAATCTCCACTTATTCTTGCAATTTCTCTTTCATTATGGTATCTTGATTCTTCTATTAGGATTATGGTGAAGTTTATCATAGTTAGCTAATATTGTCACGTTAATTTGATTGTTGTTTATTCCCTAATTGTTTTAATTGTTATTAAAGATTCGGTATTCATTTTAAAACGACACGAGAGTATGTTTTAGAACCTTTAAGATTGTTTTAACAAATCAAAATTTGAGATTTAAAGATAGTAATTTTTTATGGATCATGCTTTCACTTTGATTGTTTTGATAGTCCATGCTTAAATACATTTGAGAACTTTAAAACTTTTATCTTCTAAGGAAATAGGGATTTTAGCCGTATATTAGAGACGTTAAAAATATTTCGAACATAGCTTTCACATTTTCTGAATTAAACGCGACGAGAGACGGTTTAATTTGAGTTATAAAAAGCGAATGCCAAAATTAAACTAGTGTGCAATATTAGTTACGTGATAAGTGGACACCGAAACCTAATTGTTGACAACTCTCATGTGTTACTCTCATTTATCGTAGTTGCTTTTGTTTAGTGTAGTATATAATTATTCTCTACCTCATTTTATCTAGTTGAACAGTCACAATTCTTTTAATAATTAAAATTGACAAATCTATGTGGGTTCGATCCGTACTTATACTCGTTATTCTATAATTTCCCGTGCACTTGCGTTATTTTTTAAAATTTGACAACAAATTTTTGGCGTCGTTGTCGGTGATTTGTTCGATTTTTTTAAATAAGTTGTGACTATCGGACTATTTTTTTTACTTTTCTCATATTTGTTAGTAAAAAAAATAAAATAAAAAGATAAGGAGGGGATTTCATCAGCCTTCCTTGGCTCGAAAGTCACTAATTAACCAAGCTCTTAACGAGGCTAGAATTAAAGCATACTCCAATGTGAACTTGTCAAATCGATTTCGTTTTACCTTCTCTAGGATTGGTGGTTTTTAATGAATCTTTGCACCGACTACCTACCTGGATGTAAAATCGAGGTTTGAGGCGAGAACCATAGTTGGTCATCTTTTAAATTCTCCTTTGTCAAAGAGTAAAAGCTGTCTCATTAGATAAATCAAAATTTCTTTGTGTTAATTTATGTGGTTTTGAGTTAAGTATAATTGCTTTTCCATTCTCAAAAAAATAAAAAAAAATCATTCATTATAAATTACAATGGGTGATCCTCATATTGTTATCCCGTCATATTTCTCATATTCCTCTATTGATCCTGTGGACGTGTTTTTATAAGATACTGAAAATTTATATGACTACGTATTTCAATTTGAGTAAGATGGGTTAGTAATCATTTTAAAAATAAAGAAGGTATGGATGAGAATTCAACCCTTTTAATTACTATTTTCCCACTAAAGTGTATCAATTGGAAATAGGTAAACAAACAGTATAATGATGTTATTTCTAAAAATAATCATGAATTAAATGGTGATAATCAATTTTGTGAGGAGAAAAAAATTAACAATCTTGACACACGTAATGATTCTGATGATTTGGATGTTGATTCTTGTCCAGATTTTTCTCCTAAATTATTTGAGAAAAATGTTGATTCTTTTTATATGGGGGAAAATTTATTTTAGGATTTGTCATCCGAATTTAGTGGTACTTCAAGTATTTCTGACGGTCCTCCTATTTTTATGAAGAAAGTGTATCATCCTGTGATACCTCTTCTTCTCATGCTTTTCATAAAGTCTCACATTTAGGAGTGGAGTATGCATTCCCAATTTTACGTGACTATTTTCGAAAAAGGGATAGTAAATATTTGGATTCTTATTGTGATTTGCTACCCTCATATGATGCATCTCCATATGATTCGTGAGATTTAAATGTTTTTATTTTCGATGACGTCAGTGATAACCATTATGACCATGAATTTTTGGTTGAAATTTATGTTGTGCTGTTATACTCTCAAATTTATGATGTTTTGGAACTTTGTGCTATAAAGTTTATTAATTGGAATGACCCACAACTCTTTCGATTATTTATTTATGGTGATGATGGTAATTTTTATGGGTTCGTGTATTATTAGTGTAGTTTTTTTTCTCCTCTTTTTTTTTTTTGTTATTTTTTATCTGTTTTTCTTAACATAAACTTGTTACTTTGGATGTTGGTAGCAAAGTGAAGTTCAGAGGTAATATCGTCATTTCACTTCTTTACTATATTTTCTTTGTCCATGTTTTTATTTGAGCATACATTGACGACAATGTAAAATTTAGGTTTGGGGGTAAGGAAGATATTTTTGAAAAAAAAAACAGAAAAATTTCAACAATTCAAAAAGATTTTCAATTTAATTGAGTTTTGAAACGTTTTTTTTAATATAGAATTAATTAATCAATCTCTCAACTTATGAATTTTTTTACACATTAGCCATATAATATGATCGAAAATGGATATTGAGGCGAAAGTTATTATACTTAACGAATAAATGTTAAGATTTTAACCCGGTGAGATATTGTGACATTCATCGTTTTTGAGAAATTTAAATCAATCCGAGTTAAACACAACTCAAACTTTCCTTCAGTGATAAATTCGTTGATGATCTCAAATTCATTGTTTGGTTCAATTATTGAAAACAAAAAGTCAAAATGTGAATCTTAAGCACTAGAAGTCTTAGTATGTCGTCTTGAGACATAATTGAACTCAACGAAACTTGAGAAATGAGATTAGGCCATCGTTCGAAAGCCCAAACTTAAGCCTAAAATCCAACTGTTTTACATCATTCCGTTGCCATCCCATTTGAGCCAAAAAGAAAATAAGCCTTTTGTTGAAACCCATTATACTTCCTAACTCTAACTAAGAGTTTAAAGCCCATAAAAAAAAGCCATACCCATTTTCTGAGAATACTATGGTAAAATTACGGTTTAAAAAAAGGCCCAAAAAAATTTGCAAAAGGATGATGTGTGAAAAAAATAAGAAAAAGAAAAAAAAAAGGAAAATAGAGGTTGGAAGGAAAAGTGCCTAAAAGTCAAAATACCGAAAAATCTCTATATTCTTAGAATTTTTGAACTCTAAAAACCATTATTTCTAGCCAAAATCCGAGCCTACAATGCACAGAAAGTCTTAATCGATCTCAAGTGAAGTTAGTTATAGTGTGGAGAGAAGATGAATGGGATCTATGGTGTGATTCAATGTTTTCAAAAAGTAATCAATTTTCCATTCATGAGATCATTTTCATCCATGATAAAAAAAAGTTCATTTTTCGATCATGTATATGTGAAATTTGTTCATCTAAAATTACTCTTTTATTCACATATACCGAGAGAAAATAACTGATTTCCAAGTGTTCGATTGTGAGTGTATCGAGTGAGATTTTGAAATCAAAATGAACTTTTGGATAAGAAATGTAAAGATCAAATCTTTTGTAATAGACAGTTATGTTGGCTATGCACACACTCACGATAAGTTGAGATTGAAAATTGAAGTTCTACTATATTTATGAATTTTACATTCAAACTTGGTTATATTAATTTTGAGTCTATTGTATTGAGTTAAATTTTTGGATTTTGTGGGTATATTCACGGCAAACCCTCACGAGACAAAACTCGTCCACTAGGGTACCCTAGGAGTTTAACGGTTTGTTGCACATGCTAAGTGCAATCGTGATTCCTACGAGAGTGTGTTAGATTTTAAAAAATTTAGTTTTGTGCGAGGACTAACAAAGTTTAGTTTTGGGGGTATTTGATGAATGCATAATTTTGTATATTTTATACCCGAATTTATGCCTTGTAACTCCCATTTTATGTTATTTAATAAGCTATTAGGAATAATTTGTTAAAAGATGAAAAAATGCGAGAATGATTGAATTTGAATTAAGAACGACAATTCAAAGTGAAAAATGGGCCCTCCGATAATTTTATAATATTCTTGTGCTTATATGTGAAAAAAGTTGCCTAGTGAAAAGTTTTGCAGGTAATGATGGCATTTGGTGCAATTTGATTATAAACTCGGAAAAGGAGCGAAAAAGATGATTTTTATGGCTGTTCAAAAAAATATGTTTTTACACTTGTGAAATCGTAAAAAAAATTGGGAATTTTTATTCTCCGATTTGGATGAAACTCGGCGTGCATGTTGAGTAAGAAAAGATAAGAGTTTTCGAGTGGGGAAAAATTTGGTCACTTATCCCGATCCAATGATTAAAAAGGTGGACAGATAGCTTTATAACACTGTTCGGCCAATCAGGGAGAGTCTCACCACAAGTCAAATACCTCACCGCTTGTCCTATAAAAAGGACCATCGGGCTCACAATTTTAAGAGAAGGAATTTTGGAGAATTTTTTTTAGTGATTGTAATCAATGTAAGGGCCAAGTTTTTATCATTTTTTAGAGAATTGAAGATTATTGTGAGAGAACGTATTATAAGTTTGATTTATTAATGAAAATCTTCACTTATTCTTGCAATTTCTCTTCCATTATGGTAGTTGGATTCTTCTATTAGGATTAGGGTGAAGTTTATCATAGTTAGCTAATATTACCACGTTAATTCGATTATTGTTTATTCCCTAATCGTTTTAATTGTTATTTAAGATTCGGTATTCATTTTAAAACGACACAAGAGTATGTTTTAGAACCTTCAAGATTGTTTTGACAAATTAATTTTTGAGATTTAAAGATAGTAATTTTGGATGGATTATGCTTGAACTTTGATTGTTTAGATAGTCCATGCTTAAATACATTTGCGAACTTTGAAACTTGTATCTTCTAAGGGAATAGGGATTTTAGCCATCTATTAGAGACATTAAAAAATATTTCGAACATAACTTTCATATTTTCCGAATTAAACGCGACGAGAGACAGTTTAATTTAAGTTATAAAAGGGGAATGACAAAATTAAATTAGTGTGCAATGTTAGTTACGTGATAACTGGACCCCGAATCCTAATTGTTTACAACTCTCGTATGTTACTCTCATTTATCGTAGTTGCTTTTATTTAGTATAGTTCATAATTATTCTCTACCCCATTTAATCTAGTTGCATAATCACAATTATTTTAATAATTAAAATTGACAAATCTCGGTGGGTTCGACCTGTACTTACACTCATTATTCTGTAATAGTCGTGCACCTGCGGTATTTTATTAAAATTGACAATAAGTTTTTGGCACCGTTGCCAGGGATTTTTTCAATTTTTTTTAAAGAAGTTGTAACTGGCAGACTAGTTTTTTTTTTTTACTTTTCGCATTTTTGTTAGTAACAAAAATAAAACAAAAAAGAATAACGTGGGGATTTCATCACCCTTCCTTGGCCTGAAAATCACTAATTAACCAAGATCTTAATGAGGCTAAAATTAAAGCTACTCCAACGCAAATTTGTCAAATCGATTATGTTTTACGTTGTCTAGTGGTTTTTAATGAGTCTTCGCACCGACCACCTACCTGGAGGTAAAATCGGGATTTGAGGCGATAATCGTAGTTGGTCGTCTTTTATATTCTCCCTTGTCCAAAAGTAAAAGTTGTCTCATTAGATAAATCAAAATTGCTTTGTGTTAATTTAGGTGATTTTGAGTCAAGTATAACTGCTTTTGCCTTGTCAAAAAAATAAAATAAAAAATAAAAAAAAATCATTCGTTGTAAATTACAATGGGTGATCCTCATATTGTTATCTCGCAATCTTTCTCATATTCCTTTATTGATCATGTGGGCATTTTTTACAAAAACTAAAAATTAGATGATTATGTATTTCAATTGGAGTCAAATGGGCCAATAGTCATTTTAAAAATTAAAGAAGGTATGGATGAGACTCCAACCCCTTTAATTACTATTTTTCACCAAAGTGTATCAATTGGAAAGAGGTAAACAAATGGTATAATGATTGTATTTCTAAAAATAAATTAAATGGGGATAATCAATTTTATGAAGAGAAAAAAATTAACAACCTTGACGCGTAATGATTCTGATGATTTGGATGTTGATTCTTGTTGAGATTTTTCTCCTAAATTAATTGAGAAAAATGCTGAGTCTTTTCATATGTGGGAAAATTTATGTGAGAATTCATCATCCGAATTTAGTGATACTTCAAGTATTTATGACAGTCCACCTATTTTTTATGAAGAAAGTGTATTGCCTCGTGATACCTCTTCTTCTCGTGCTTTTCATAAAGTCTTACATTTAGGAATGGAGTATGCATCCCCAATTTTACATGACAAAAAGGGATAGTAAATATTTAAATTTTTATTGTAATTTTCTACCCCCATATGATGCATCGACAAATGATTCTCGTGATTCAAATGTATTTATTATTGATGATGTCAGTGAACCCAATTATGACCATGGATTTATAGTTGAAATTTATGTTGTGCGGTTATACTCTCAAATTTATGATTTTTGGAACTTTGTGCTATAAAGTTTATTAATTGGAATGACTCACAACTCTTTTGATTATTAATTTATGGTGATGATGGAAATTTTCATGGGTTTGTATATTATTAGTGTAGTCCCCCCCCCCCCCCTCTCTTTTTTTGTTATTTTTTATTTGTTTTTCTTAACATACACTTGTTACTTTGGATGTTGGTAGCAAAGTGAATTTCACAGGTAATATCGTCATTTCACTTCTTTACTTTATTTTCTTTGTCCATATTTTTATTTGAGCATACATTGAGGACAATGTAAAATTTAGGTTTGGGGGGTAAGGATGAAATTTTTTAAAAGAAAAAAAAATCAGAAAATTTTCAAAAAATCAAAAAGATTTTCAATATAATTGAGTTTTGAAACGATTTCTTAATATAGAATTAATTAATCGATCTCTCAACTTATGAAAATATTTACACACTAGCCATATAATATGATCGAAAATGGATATTGAGGCGAAAGTTAATATGCTTTACAAATAAATGGGAGATTTTAACCCGATGAGATATTGTCCCATTCATCATTTTCGAGAAATTTAAACCAATACGGGTTAAAATAACTCAAACTTTTCATGAGTGATAAATTCGTTGATGATCTCAGATTCATTGTTTTGTTCGATTACTGAAAACAAAAGGAAAAAATGTGAATCTTGAGCACTAGAAGTCTTAGTAAGTCATCTTGAGACACAATTGAACTCAACGAAACTTGAGAAATCAGATTAGGCCATCATTTTAAAGCCAAAACTTAAGCCTAAAATCCAACCTTTTAAAATTATTCCGTCGCAAGCCCATTTCAGCCAAAAAAAAATAAGCCTTTTGTTGAAACCCATTATACTTCCTAACCCTAACTAGGAGTTTAAAGCCTATAAAAAGGAGTCATACCCATTTTCTGAGAATACTAAGGTAAAATTACGGCTGAAAAAAGGCCAAAAAAAAGTTTGCGAAAGAATGATGTGTGAAAAAAATAAGAAAAAGAAAAAAATAAGAGATGAAAAAAATGTGAGATGGAAAAAAAAGTAAGAAAATAGAGGTTGGAAGAAAAAGTGCCTAAAAGTCAATATACCGAAAAACGTCTATATTCTTAGAATTTTGTAAAATCTAAAAACCATTCTTTCTAACCAAAATCCGAGCCTACAATACAACCAAAGAAAGTCCTAATCGATCTCAAATGAAGTTAGTAATAGTGTGGAGAGAAGATGAATTGGATTTATGGTGTGATTCAATGTTTTAAAAAAGTAATCGATTTTCCAGTTACGAGATCATATTCATCCATTTTTAAAAAATTCTGTTTTTCGATCATGTATATTTGAAATATGTTCATCTCAAGTTACTCTTTTATTCACATATACCGAGAGAAAATAACTGATTTTTGAGTGTTCGAGTGTTCGATTGTGAGTGCATCGCGTGAGATTTTGAAATCAAGACGAACTTTTGGATAAGAAATGTAACAATCAAATCTTTTGAAACAGACAGTTATATTGGCTATATGTACACACTCGCGATAAGTTGAGATTGAAAAGTGAAGTTCTACTATATTTATGGATTTTGCATTCAAACTTGGTTATATTACTTTTGAGCCTTTTGTATTATGCCAATTTTTTAAATTTTATGGGTATATTCACTGCAAACATTCACGAGACAAAACTCGTCCACTAGGATAACATAGGGGTTTAACGGATTGATGCAAATGCCAAGTGCAATCGTGATTCCTACGAAAATGAGTTAGATTTTAAAAAAATTAGTTTTACGTGAGGATTAGCAAAGTTTAGGTTTTGGGGTATTTGGTGAGTGCATTACTTTGTATATTTTATACCTGAATTTATACCTTATTAGTCCCATTTTATTTTATTTATTAAGTTCTTAGGATCATTTTATTAAAAGAGGAAAAATGCGAGAATGATTGAATTTGAATTAAAAATGGCAATTCTATGTGAAAAATGGGCACTTCGATAATTTTATAATATTCTTGCGCTAATTTGTGAAAAACGCTGCCTAGTGAAAAAATTTCAGGTAATGATTAAATTTGGTGCAATTTGAAGATCAACTCGAAAAAGGCGTGAAAAAGCTGATTTTTACGGTCGTTCGAAAAAAGCTGTTAAGCAAGAAAAGATAAGAGTTTTCGAGTGGAGAAAAATTTGGTCACTTATCCCAATCCAAGGATTAAAGAGGTGAAGAGATAGCTACCAAAATTATTCGGCCAATCAAAAAGAGACTCACAATAAGTCAAAGACCCCACCACCTATCCTATAAAAAGGACCCTCGGGCTCATAATTTTAGGGGAAGGAATATCATAGAGCAATTTTTGAGTGATTGTAATCAATTTGAGGGATGAGTTTTTATCATTTTTTGAGAGGATTGAAGATTATTGTGAGAGAACTTATTGTAAGTTTGATTCTTCTATTAGGATTGAGGTGAAGTTTATCATAGTTAGCTAATATTGTCACCTTAATTTGATTGTTGTTTATTCCCTAATCGTTTTAATTGTTATTAAAGATTCGTTATTCATTTTTAAACGACACGAGAGTGTGTTTTAGAACCTTCAAGATTGTTTTGACAAATCAAATTTTGAGATTTAAAGATAGTAATTTTTGATGGATTATGTTTGCAGTTCGATTGTTTTGATAGTCCACGCTTAAATACATTTGCGAACTTTAAAATTTGTATGTTATAAGGGAATAGGGATTTTAGCCGTCTATTAGAGATGTTAAATAATATTTCGAACATAACTTTCATATTTTCCGAATTAAACGCGACGAGTGACGGTTTAATTTGAGTTATAAAAAGGGAATGTCGAAATTAAATTACTGTGCAATATTAGTTACGTGATAAATGGACACTGAATCCTAATTGTTTACAACTCTCGTGTGTTACTCTCATTTATCGTAGTTGCGTTTATTTCGTGTAGTTCATAATGGTTCTATGCCCCATTTCTTCTAGTTGGACAATCACAATTCTTTCAATAATTAAAATAGACATATCTCTTTGGGTTCGACCCGTACTTTCACTTGCTATTCTATAATAGCCCGTGTACTTGTGTTATTTTTTTAAAAATTGACAACAAGTTTTTGGCGCCGTTGCCAAGGATTTGCTCGATTTTTTAAAGAAGTTGTGACTGTCGGACTAGTTTTTTAACTTTTCGCATTTTTGTTAGTAAAAAAGGTAAAAAAAAATGATAAGGTGTGGATTTCATCACCCTTCCTTGGCCTGAGAATCACTACTTACACAAGCTCTTAATGAGGCTATAATTAAAACTTACTCCAACGCGAACTTGTCAAATCGATTTCGTTTTACCTTGTCTAAGATTGATGGTTTTTAATGAGTGTTCGCACCGACTACCTACCTAGAGGTAAAATTGAGATTTGAGGAGATAACCATAGTTGGTCGTCTTTTATATTCTCCCATGTCGGAGAGTAGAAGTTATCTCATTAGATAAATCAAAATTTCTTTGTGTTAATTTACGTGGTTTTGAGTCAAGTATAATTGCTTTTGCCCATTCTAAAAAAATATATAAATAAAAACATTCGTTGTAAATTACAATGGATGATCCTCATATTTTTATTCCGTCATCATTCTCATATTCCTCTATTGATCCTGTGGACGCCTTTTTACAAATTACTGAAAATTTAGATGATTACGTATTTCAATTTGAGTCAAATGGGTCAGTAATCATTTTAAAAATTAAAGAAGGTATGGATGAGAATCCAACCCCTTGAATTACTATTTGTCCACCAAAGTGTATCAATTGGAAAGAGGTAAACAAATGGTATAATGATGAAATTTCTAAAAAATAATCATGAATTAAATGGGATAATCAATAATGTGAGGAGAAAAAAATGGAAAATCTTGACACGCGTAATGATTTCAATGATTTGGATGTTGATTCTTGTCGAGATTTTTCTCCTAAATTAATTGAAAAAAATGTTGATTATTTTTATATGTGGAAAAAATTATTTGAGGATTCATTATCCGAATTTAGTGATACTTCAAGTATTTATGACGGTCCTCCTATTTTTTATAAGAAAGTGTATCGTCCGTGATACTGCTCGTGCTTTTCATAAAGTCGCACAGTTTGGAGTGGAGTATGCATCCCCAATTATATGTGACTATTTTCGAAAAAGGAATAGTAAATATTTGGATTCTTATGGTAATTTGCTATCCCTATATGATTCATCGACATATAATTAGTGTGACTCAAATGTGTTTATTATTGATGATGTCGGTGAACACCATTATGACCATGGATTAATGGTTAAAATTTATATTATGCGGTTATACACAAAAATTTATGATGTTTTAAGACTTCGTGCTATAAAGTTTATTAATTGGTATGACCCACAACTCTTTCGATTATTAATTTATGGTGATGATGGAAATTTTCATGGGTTTGTATATTATTAGTGTAGTTTTTTTTCCTCCTCTTTTTTTTTGTTATTTTTTCTTTGTTTTTCTTAACATACACTTGTTATTTTGGATGTTGGTAGCAAAGTGAAGATCACAGGTAATATCGTCATTTCACTTATTTACTTTATTTTCTTTGTCCATATTTTTATTTGAGAATATATTGAGAACAATGAAAAATTTAGGATTGGGGGTAAGAATGATATTTTTGAAAAGAAAAAAATCAGAAAATTTTCAAAAATTCAAAAAGATTTTCAATATAATTGAGTTTGGAAATGATTTCTTAATATAGAATTAATTCATCAATCTATCAAATTATGAAATTTTTTACACACTAGCCATAAAATATGATCGAAAATGGAGATATTGAGGCGAAAGTTAATATACTTTACAAATAAATGTGGAGATTTTAACCCGATGAGATATTGTGCCATTCATCGTTTTTGAGAAATTTAAACCAATCCGAGTTAAAAGAACTCAAACTTTGCTTCAGTGATAAATTTGTTGATGATCTCAAATTCATTGTTTTGTTCGATTACTGAAAGCAAAAAGATAAAATGTGAATCTTGAGCACTAGAAGTCTTAGTATGTCATCTTGAAACACAATTGAACTCAACAAAACCTGATAAATGAGATTAGGCCACCGATTGAAAGACCAAACTTAAGCCTAAAATTCAACCTTTTTATATTATTCTGTTTCAAGACCATTTGAGCCAAAAAGAAAATAAGCCTTTTGTTAAAACCCATTATACTTCTTAAATCTAACTAGGAGTTTAAAGCCTATAAAAAGAAGCCAAACCCATTTAAGCAAATACTAGGGTAAAATTACGGTTGAGAAAATGCCAAAAAAAAGTTTGCAAAAGAATGATGTGTGAAAAAAATATGAAAAAGAAAAAAAAAGAGATGAAAAAAATGTGAGTTGAAAAAAAAAAGAAAAATAGAGGTTGGAAGAAAAAGTGCCTAAAGTCAAAATACCAAAAAACCTCTATATACTCAGAATTTTTTAACTCTAAAAATCATTCTTTCTAGCCAAAATTCGAGCCTACAGTACAACCAAAGAAAATCTTAATCGATCTCAAGTGAAGTTAGTTATAGTGTGGAGAGAAGTTAAATAGAATCTATGGTGTGATTCAATGTTTTCAAAAAGTAATCGATTTTCCATTCATGAGGTTATATTCATCAATTATAAAAAAATCATTTTTCAATCATGTATATGTGAAATTTGTTCATCTAAACTTACTCTTTTATTCACATATACTGAGAAAATATAACTGATTTCCGAGTGTTTGATTGGGAGTGCATCCCGTGAGATTTTGAAATCAAGACGAATTTTCGGATAAGAAATGTAACAATCAAATAGACAGTTATATTGGCTATGCACACACTCACGATAAGTTGAGATTGAAAAGTGAAGTTCTATTATATTTATGAAATTTGCATTCAAACTTGGTTATATTACTTTTGAGCCGTATGTATTGAGTCAAGTTTTTGAATTTTGTGGGTATATTTATTGCAAAATCTCACGAGACAAAACTCGTCCACTAGGGTAACCTAGGAATTTAATAGCTTGTTTTACATGCTAAGTGCAATTGTGATTCCTACGAAAGTGAGTTAGATTTTAAAAAATTTACTTTTGCGCGAGGACTAGCAAAGTTTAGGTTTGGGTGTATTTGATGAGTGCATTATTTTGTATATTTGATACCCGAATTTATACCTTGTTAGGCCCATATTATTTTATTTAATAAGTTCTTAGGATTATTTTATTAAAAGAGGAAAAAATGCGAGAATGGATGAATTTGAATTAAAAACGACAATTCTAAGTAAAAAATGGGCACTTTGAGAGTTTTATAATATTCTTTTGCTAATTTGAGAAAAAAATTGCCTAGTGAAAATTTTGCAAGTAATGATGAAATTTGGTGCAATTTGATGATCAACTCGAAAAAGGCGTGAAAAACCTTATTTTTATGGTCATTCGAAAAAAGCTATTTTTAAACTTGTGAAACAGTAAAAAAAAATCGAGAATTTTTGTTCTCGATTTGGATGAAACACGGCGTGCGTGTTGAGCAAGAAAAGATAAGAGTTTTTGAGTGGGAGAAAGTTGGTCACTTATCCCGATCCAAAGATTAAAGAGGTGGAGAGATAGCTACCAACACCGTTCGGCCAATCAGGGAGAGTCTCACCATAAGTCAAATACCTCACCGCTTATCCTATAAAAAGGACCCTCGGGCTCACAATTTTAGGAGAAGGAATTTCGGAGAGCAATTTTTAAGTGATTGTAATCAATTTGAGGGTCAACTTTTTATCATTTTTTTTAGAGGATTGAAGATTATTGTGTGAGAACTTATTGTAAGTTTGATTTATTAATGAAAATCTTCACTTATTCTTGCAATTTCTCTCTCATTATGGTAGCTCGGTTCTTCTATTAGGATTAGGCTGAATTTTATCATAGTTTGTTAATATTGTCACGTTAATTTGATTGTTGTCTAGTCCCTAATCGTTTTAATTATTATTAAATATTCGATATTCATTTAACACGACACGAGAGTGTGTTTCAGAACCTTTAAGAATGTTTTGACAAATCAAATTTTGAGATTTAAATATAGTAATTTTTTATGGATTATGCTTGCACTTTGATTGTTTTGATAGTCCATGCTTAAATACATTTGCGAACTTTAAAACTTGTATCTTCTAAGTGAATAGGGATTTTAGCCGTTTATTGGAGATGTTAAAAATATTTTGACATAAATTTCATATTTTTCGAATTAAACGTGACGAGAAACAGTTTAATTTGAGTTATAAAAAGGGAATGACAAAATTAAATTAGTGTGCAATATTAGTTACGTGATAAATGGACCCCGAATCCTAATTGTTTACAACTCTCGTGTGTTACTCTCATTTATCGTAGTTTCTTTTATTTAGTGTTGTTCATAATTATTCTCTACCCCATTTTATCTAGTTGGATAGTCGCAATTCTTTTAATAATTAAAATTGACAAATCTCGGTGGGTTCGACCCGTATTTACACTCGCTATTCTATAATATCCCGTACACTTGCGGTATTATATAAAAATTGACAACAGGACTTCATATTTAAAATTCTTAAGTTCATAAGTCTTATTATTCTTTGTCGGACTTCAGGTTTCAATTCTTCTAAGTTCTAGGGTCCCTGTACCCTCAGCTAATTTGTCCATCCTTAACAAAACAAATTTTCAAGTTATTAAAACCCTTTTATGGAACAAATTAAAATTTAAAGTTTAAATCTAAGGTCTTATAACCCATGGAAGATTTACTCTTTGGCCTTTATACCCAAACTTTTTAGAGGGCTAAGTCTTTATACAAAACATTTGAGCCCTCAGTTCTAAAAGGTATAAGTACTAGGGATCCTATGGTTCTAAGGTCTTATGAACCACTTCAGAGCCTCAGTCTTGATCCCTAAAATTTCACAAAGTATTTGCAGAGGTCTTGATATCCTCAGATCTACTTTCATAAATTTTCCACTCATGTTATTTTACTTTACCAAGAAATCTTGGGGGGGGATAAGAGGGATTACTACCTATTGGAAAATCTAACAGATATGAATGATGTGCAAAAATTATTTAGTAAAGAAAAAATAAAGAAAGTACAAAGCGACACAAAGCACTACTGATGTTAAAAAACGAGGTCATTTTCATTGTCATTAATAAAAGAGTTCGGAGATTAAAATAAAACGGACCACGACCCAAAACACTTCAAAAGAAAAAAGAAAAATTATTTAAAGGCCATTTCAATGCTTAGGAATGATGGGGTTGACAAGAGCTTCACTTTTTGAGGGCTTGAATGGGGCTGAGAGGTAGAGGCTTTCTTTAGAGCTTCTTTTTCTTGAACCTGGGAGGTAGAGGTTTCATTAACATTATTATCATTGATGCACTCATCATCTGGGATCTCTTCAACAAACTGAGGGACTTAAATGAATAATATAGAAAGATCCACATTAGGAAAGAACTCATAGACCTTATCCTTGCAAGACTCAAATCCAGAGTTAAACTTCTAGAAAATAAATTTCTTGAAAGGCTCAGACTCAAGATAAGTGTCCAAGTTACTCTTCACTGTGGTGTGAATCTTCCCCTGAAGTTACTTATGCTTCACCAAGACCTCACTATAGCCCTTATCTAATTCATAACCCTAGTAGGTCAGCAGGTCATTTGTAGCACTGAGATCAACCACTGGTTACTTTAGAAGACCCATATCCTTCTCAACCTAAAGAAGTTTCTCTTTAACAGTTTAAAGCTTGACGTTCTAATCTCAAAGGGCCTCTACCATCACTTTATGCTAAAATTGAGCCAAAGCATGGGTCTCCTCAACCTTGACCATAGAATCCCAAGCAGATGTCACAAGGGAAGCACCGTCCTTAAGGGACTTCTCATTCAGAAGCTTACCTTGCTCCAACTCAGTGATATTTGACCTTAGGCCTATCCTCTCCTTCTGCAAGGAAACCACTTCTAACCTATGATTTTTGATGATATGTTTTAGCTCCAACTGGATAAGGTCCCACTTATTTTCCATCTATACAACCTTGTTCAAACCTCTATTGTTGTCAATAGCATCCGTCATAAGGGCCTTTGTCAAGAGTTGGGTTTGTAAAATAATAAGAACAAGGTAAAGCTAATATAAAAAGTTCTAAGGAAACATCGAAATAGAAACACAAAAGAACTTTGACCAGGAAATGAATCAACTCTTGGGTATTAGCAAAAGTCCCCTTGACCCTTAGCGTGGCCACCATGTTTGAGCAGTTTGTTTTGTCAGTTAAATGGAGTACGTCCATATCCAAAGAATTAGAGTTAATCTCTTCAGCAATTTGAGGTCTAGAATACCTCTCTACCCAAGGTACCAGTATACCATCCCCTTTTGCAGTCTTAAAACTCTTGAGATGGCATGCAACCTGAGCGACCTCCTTCAGACCACCGTCTTTCTAGGGGGACACCACTATTTTATTTCATTTGGATTCCTAACTGTTAAGACCAGGGGCTTTAAGTCCCCTGGAATAGAAAAACAGCTCAGGTTTCCCCATAGGTTCCACTTGCCACCGATAATGCTTGCAATAAGGGCAGGGTTTTGATTTTTGACTCTGAAACTAAGCCCTCACCTGAACCTGACCTCCGGTTTGACTCATCTACCGTCTTAACACTAGGTATTGTAATATCTGTCGATATACTAAACTTTAAATACTTGACATACTTGGACCACTTCTTCTTGATGACCACAAACTCACCGGGGGCTTCCTTAGCAAATTTTTTGGCCATCCTCCGCTTCTTCTTCTTTTGCACTATTTTTTTCCTTAGCAAATTGTTTGGCCATCCTCCGCTTTTCCTATTCAACTGCTGGATCAATAATAAGATCAAAGTTAGTTATCAAAGATCCAGAAAGGAAAAAAATAGTGCAAAAGAAGAAGAAAATCAAGTTAATTTTTGGGAGAACAGTCGAATTTTAGTAAGATAGCCTCCTTAACTAAGGTAAGGACCTCCTTAATCCTTGGGGGAGTTCAGATTTACCCTTAGTTTGACCATCTTACTCTCAGAAGCATCAAGAACCTATGAAGAGACCTCGACAATGGCTTTATTCTTTCGGGACACCACGACAAAGGGCTCAAACCCCAACATCAATCTAACCATGATCTCAAGGACCTTAGGAACACTCCCAGATGTCAAGGCTTAAGATCAAGTCCAAACTCGTTACTTAAAAGATGATTGGCAGTGATAAAGACTTCAAAAGGGGTGGAGGCCAACTTTTGGGCATTGGTTGTCCTTTCAATTTCCTCTTGAGAGGGCTCAAAAACCACTACAAATGAAAAATCATCATCAGAATTCGTGGTAGACGTAAATAAATAAACGCAAACACAAAAGCAAATGGAAAATTTAAATATCCCATAATGGGAGGAGTACACCATAGGTTAGGGCAACTAATTGGCCTAGCATGATCTGGGGTAACCTAACCCCCACCAACGAAGAAAAATATCTCCTTTTTTTAGGAGCATTGTGTTTATCCTTAGCAAAGACCATAGTGGCCCTAGGAACCAGGTACTTTATGTGACACCCCGCCTAATTAAATATCGGGTGATCACTCCTTTATTAAATTAAAATCAAGGTGAACAGTTGGATCATTCTCAGCATCACTATCGTGAAAATAAGTTTGCAATTTAAACACCCTAATTAATTAAGCTAAGTGTCAAAACCATTTTTAACATTCCTATCAAATTTTATTTTGAAAAATAAAGATTTAATTATCTACAAAAATTCAGTATTTAAAGAATCACACCACAACAATCCTAGAACATATAATCCAATTAATTTAAACATTCAATAACTAAATCCCAGCATTTAAAACTTAAAGTAAAACATACATGCTGAATAAATCCCAAAGTAACAGTACTAGAGTAACTGAATCACAAAGTCCCAATAAAATAGATAAATAGTGGAAAGGGCGACACATGCCCCAATAACTAAGAATGATAGAAGTAGAGTCAAGTAAATGAAATCGTCTAATCAAGTGGCCTGCAACTCCCACCTAAGCTGTAGCACGTTCCTTCCAAGGGATCCTAAGCAAGACGCCCCTGTGGCTGGGCACCTGTAATATATACATATATACACAAGAGAGAAAGAGAAATAGGACCGGGTCAGATCCCGGTAGTGTATGATTTAAAAATTCGTTTAGCAAGTATTTAAATTGATACAGGCCAATGCAACAACATATTAGTGCGACACTCTCTTGAGTAATTCTCACCTCTCTTCTAATGTGCACTTCTATCGCACTAACCTTCCCAATGGTTTATCTCATCATATATCACACTATCTTTCCCCAAGGGTTTAACTTATCTTAGGTTATTCGCAGGATTTAAAATTGAACGATACAATTGTTTGAAAAGAATATTTCAATTAGTATCCAAAATTCTCATTTTAACTTTATTAATTTATAAAGTTTTCCAATGTCATATTATACTCTCTCAAACAAGTAGTTACAATATGAGTCATAAACCATGTCCTACTTACCATATCACAGTAGGCAGTTCCAAACTTCAGAATTTCATAGATATATTAACTACTCGTATAATATATATATATTATAACAGCACCCCACATAAAAACTATGGTGCGAGCATACTCTGCTATCCAATCCCTGTATCAATCGCACAAAAGGGAATACAAGTTCGGAATCACTCTCGAACTGTATCAGTACATACACAAACAATATTGAGGCGAAGCAGAGATTCCAAGTCTAAGAGGTCAGTACATACCCTCACGTCTCTGAGGACCGTGACTACCGATTCGATATCCTGTACCTAGGATTTCTATCTTCTAGGGTACGAGTCAATATCCCCCATAAGGCACACGAGATAAGATCGTCCCAGCGCGGTAACCTCAGGGATAGCAAGTAGCGCGGGCATGATTTTCACAATTATATAATATATGCATACACAATCATATAAATATACCACTTTTATTATATCAATTTAGGTTTATCCCATAACCCACATTCACAACATTTATCCTTATTTTCCCATTATTATATATCAAGTATAATGGTTCGTTTCTAACTTTAATTCGAAGGGTTTTTCCAACTTACTACGTGATTGGACATAAATATTGTATATTTATTCCCCTAATTTCAGTGCATTTGTGAACCCGAGTGATGTAACCTATATGGATTTGACGCACATTTATGCTACTAATCTTCGTTGGCAAGTATTTCGTGTTTCGTGCTTCTCTTATTGGTTTTACAGGTTAATTATGCAAGCAGCGCAAAAGAGAAAGCGAGACAATGAAAGAAAAGCTAAGAAGGCAAATTCAAGGTCATCTTGGTAATTCTGCAGCCAGATCCCGAAGGAGGAGTCAACTGGAAAGTTAAATAGCTCGGAACAACGAGAACACTAGAAGAAACGACACCCAAATCCGAGCTACGGTTCATGAGTTATGACCCGTTGAAGTTGAAGAAAAATCCAAGTAAGAAAGGAAAGAAAACAAGAAAAACTTCTAAGTGTTGAATGGAAGAAAAAGCACCCCAGACCAGAAAACATTCGCGAACCCAAGGGAGAACCGGTTTGGGGTACATACCGGTTCGGGGTACATGCGAACCGGTTCGGAGGTCCTGATACGCGAATTTCCTCCTTTATTCAGATTGGCTCTAAGGTTTCCTTCTTATACAACATCAAAATTTCATGGTTCCTTCGTATACAACATAAAAATTTCATGGTTTAATCCTTTACATCACAAAAGGTTTCCAGAATTTCATTTAAGTCATCACTACATGCAATTTCCTATCTCAAATTGGGTTTTTCTTCCATACAATTCATCATAATCATTCCTAAGCTAATATGAAAGATGCATCAACGAAACAAGAAAGATAAACACTTGCCTGGGATTTTCCAAAGTCTAGTTTGGTGCTGAAATTGGTGTGGTTGCATTCCCCGTCTCGCGATCTACGCGTTGGCGGTGGCGGCGGTGCAAACGGTTGAGTTTTGAGCCTTGGATTGCCTTGAGAGCTCTCTCCTCGCTTCTCCAATGGCCGTTCTAGAGTTTTGAGTTTTCTAACCCTAGATGACTAACCTAAATGGCTGATATAGATCACTAATTTTCGTGGGTTTAATTACCCCAAAATACAAAATGACTAAAATGCCCTCCCGGGGTACTAATTAAGTCTAAAAACGCTCCGAGACCCAAATCAAACCCCCGGGTATACTTTTCTGACTATCTCGACCCTTCCGGACGCGTTGGCGCACTCAAAATGACCATACGAACAACTTATAAAATATTTACTTTTATTTATCAATATTTAGTCCCGACGCGACACGGGCACGTCCCGACTCAAATTTCCAAAATTGTCATTTCATTCACTCGTGACATTCAATATAACCACTATTATATATTACTTTGCTCATTAGTAATATTCAACAAATTTTTCCATAATTACTAACTCTCATCACGTTAATAATTATAACATAATTAATTTCCGGATTTTTATTAAATAATTAATTCACATTAAATTTAATAAATCCCCAAATTAATATAGCATAAAAATACGGGGTATTACATACTTCCCCCCTAATAACGGAATTTCGTCCCGAAATTTGGAAAATAAGGCATACCTGGTAAGAACAAATCTGGATATCTCTCGCGCATATCGGCCTCGCGCTCCCAAGTGGATTCCTCCACATTATGATGCTCCCACTGGACCTGTACAAGTGGAACTATCTTCAACCTCAATCTCCTCTCACTATAGTCTAGGATAGCCACCGGTCTCTCCTCGTAAGAGCTGTCAAATTGTAAGTCTATCTCATCTATCGCGATGTGAGTATGGGCCATATCATCCCGAAGATACCATCTCAACGACGAGATGTGGAATACATCGTGAATGCGATGTAAATGCTCTGGTAGTCCCAATCTGTATGCTACCGGCCCAATCCTCTCGATAATGGGAAATGGTTCCACGTACCTCGGGGCCAATTTCCCTTTCTTTTCGAACCTCATCACTCCTTTCATAGGAGATACACGTAATAACACTTGGTCCCCCACATTAAATTCCCGGAAGAACCGTTTCGCATCGGCGTAGCTCTTCTACCTGTCCTGGGCTACTTGAATGCGACTCCTAATCATCTCAATTCTCACGAAGGTTTCCTGAATTACCTCTGGTCCTAGCAACTTGTTATCCCCCACCTCGAGCCAACAAGTTGGAGAACGACAAGGCCTGCCATACAAAGCCTCAAATGGAGTCATACCAATCGTAAACTGATAAGAGTTATTATAAACAAACTCTACCAGTGGAAGATGTGGCTCCCAACCTCCTCCAAAATCAAGAACACACATGCGTAGCATATCCTCTAACATCTGATTAGTACGCTCTGTCTGTGGGTGATAGGCTGAACTCAACCTCAACTCAGTACCCATAGCCTCCTGAAAGCTTCCCCAAAAACGCGACACAAAAATCTTATCTCTATCTGACATAATATTCAGGGGCACCCCATGTAATCTGACAATCTCAGCAATGAACAACTGAGCATACTAACCTGTGGTATAATCTGTCCGCACCGGCAGAAAATGAGCCACCTTGATCAAACGGTCTACAATCACCCAGATAGAGTACTCTCCCACTTCCATGCGGGTACTTCCAATGGCTGAAGCAATCTTGACGGTTTCTGATGGTCCACCTTCACCAGTTGGCAGGTAGAACACTTGGACACGAACTCAGCAATGTCCTTCTTCATCCCACTCCACCAGTATTGCCTCCTCATATCCTGGTACATCTTATCTCCTCTAGGATGTACCGTAAATCGGGACCCGTGAGATTGGGTCATCACTGCATGACGCAATTCTGCCCCTTCTGGAACCACTAATCTCCCATTAAACCTCAAACCCCCATCAGAACTTACAGAATAGGACTCAGCACCCTCGGCTAAAAGTCGTATAATCTGCTCCTGGCAAAACGGGTCTGTGGTTTGGGTCTGTATTACCCTTGTAAGAATCTTGGGTGTGACTGTCAAAACAGGTATGAAGGAACAGGCTATTGCGTCCTGGTGACCCAACTCCTTCCACTTCGCTTTTCAGACGTCCGCTACCTCATTTACCGGTCTACGGCTCAACGCATCAGCAACTACGTTGGCTTTCCCCGGATGATACTGTATGTCGAACTGATAGTCCTCCACAAACTCTAACCATCTGCGCTGACGCATATTCATCTCTCACTGAGTGAACAGGTACTGCGGTGACTTATGGTCTGTGAACAAATGGAACTTCTCCCCCAATAAATAATGTCTCCATATCCTCAATGCGAAGACGACCGCTGCTAACTCCAGGTCGTGGGTGGGGTAATTCTTCTCATGCGGCTTAAGCTTGCGGGAGGCAAAAGCTATAGCCTTCTCTTCCTGCTGAAGTACTCCCCCAAGTCCCCGTAAAGAGGCATCAGTGTAAACCAGGTACTCCACACCCGGCTTCGGTAAAGCAAGGACTGGCGCTGAAGTAAGCTTGTCTTTCAACTCGTCGAAATCCAACTGACAAGCGTCATCCCAAACATATGGTACCCCCTTGCGAGTCAGATTCGTCAATGGACCCGCTATTTTGGAGAATCCTCGAATGAATCTCCTGTAGTAACCGGATAACCCCCAAGAAACTACAATTTTTGTCGGTGTCGTGGGCTGTCCCCACTCCCTCACCGCTGACACTTTACTCGGGTCGACTGCTATCCCCTGCTCAGAAACAACATGCCCCAAGAACTGTACTTCCCGTAACCAGAATCCACACTCCTCGTACTTAGCATACAACTGATGCTCTCGTAAAGTCTGAAGAACCTGCCTCAAGTGCTCGGCATGCTCCTCCTCGGAGTGTGAATATATCAAAATGTCATCTATGAAGATGATGACAAACTGATCCAAGAACTCTCTGAATACTCGGTTCATCAAGTCCATGAATACAGCTGGAGCATTTGTGAGACCAAATGACATCACTCTGAACTCGTAAGACCCATATCTCGTCAATAAGGCAGTCTTTGAAACAGCCTTCTCCCTAATACGTAGCTGATGGTACCTCGACCTCAGATCTATCTTTGAAAAGAAGGTTGCTCCCCTCAGCTGGTCGAACAGATCATCGATTTGAGGCAACGGATACTTGTTCCATATCGTGACCTAGTTCAACTCCCGGTAGTCCACACATAGCCTCAGTGAACCATCTCTCTTCTTCACAAACAAGACTGGAGTGCCCCAAGGTGAGGTACTCCTGCGAATGAAACCCTGACCTAACAGCTGATCTATCTGATCTCGTAACTCCCGCATCTCCAACGGAGCCATACGGTATGGAGCGCGTGCTATAAGTCTCGTATCTGGCAATAAATCTATGACAAAGTCTATCTCTCGACTGGGGGGTAGGCCTGGTATCTCCTGAAACACATCGGAATACTCATGAACAACTGGAATCGAGTCTAACGGAATCACAACCTCCTTAGAGGTATCCTCCTCTATATAATACAAATGAGCGGTCGAACCTCCCTCTGGGCGAGGCATTGCCACTACAAACATCTCTTACCCCGGAATGGCAAAAACAATGCTCCCACCGAAGCAATCAATTATGGCTCTATAAGCTGCGAGCCAATCCATACCGATAATAACATCATGCTCATGCATATCTAAGACTAACATATCTGCAGGTAATACCAAACTACTAATCTCTACCCCCACTTCCCGGTATATAAAGAAGATAAGCTACCCACTCCCCAGTGGTGAGTCTACACACGTCACTGTGCTCTCTGCTGTGGCTAACAACCCTAAGGCCTTCGCAAAATGCGTAGGTATAAAACAATGCGTCGCCTCAGTATCAAACAAAACTCGACCCATAGTACCATGGATAGGAAACATACCCTCAATCGCGGGTGGTGCCTATGGAGATGCTGCCTAGTGGATGTTATAGACACGTCCGTACTGTAACTGCCCCTGCTGCACTGGAGCTGCTGGAAAGGCTGGTAGGGCTGGCACCTAGGATGGAGCTGGGAGGGAAGGTGGAAAAAGTGGCCCCTGTAGCTCATTACGGGCACACTGCTGCTGTGGGGCCCTAACACCCTCTGGGCAATCCTGGCATTTATGGCCATGCTTGCCACACACAAAACATCGGCCTCCGAAGTTACTCACCCTCCGACCCTGCTGCTGTCGGTGTCGGCCTTGTTGACTTGGGACTTTATTCCTCTTTTGAAACTGCTTCACTTTACCACGTTGTTGACTAGACTCACTTTTTCCTTGGTCTTGCTGGCCTTGAGGGGAAATTTGCTGAAAAGCTATGTCAGGGTGAGGATAATCCATCCACTTATGACCCGACTGTACACATTTATAGCAGAGTTTCAAAATTCTTCGTTGGTCGGATTGTAGTTTATCCCCAGTCTGATTCGGACAAGATTTACATTTGTGATCGTCCATTCCACAACTGAAACACCTCTTTGTGATTTCATTCTCAATCTGACTTCGTTGGCCCTGACACTTTTGCCCCTGTACATAAATCTCGTTACTTCTGGAACTGACTCGATCTAGATTGTTTTGTTGTCGCAGATTCGGTTCCTTCGCACAATTTTCAACGTTAGTCATATGAATTTGATCAACCTCTCTAGGTCTTTTGCCTCCTTTTAGTTGCATACTACGCTCGTGGTACTGTAAAACTGCAGTGGTCACTGCTTGTGCCACAATGCCCGCAAGTTCGGCCATTGGTACCCTTTTCGGAGACACCTGAGGCGTGAGTTGTCCTTGCTCATTAACTTCCTTAATGGAATTAGCTTGTTCTTTCTGACGGGCCATCTGAAGGTTTAAATAAAATTTACATCAGAATGAGTTCATCATCCGTATAAACAAATCGCGGAAGCACGAATTTCCAATGTATAGAGATAAACACAACATTTCTAGTATTAGGGCTCTATATCAAAGAAAGCAACGCTGAAAGCATAATAAGCCGAACAGATCCTAAAGGACACTAGAACCTGATGCTCTGATACCACCTGTGACACCCCACCTAATTAAATACCGGGCGATCACTCATTTATTAAATTAAAATCAAGGTGAACAGTTGGATCATTCTTAGCATCACTGTCGTGAAAATAAGTTTGCAATTTAAACACCCTAATTAATTAAGCTAAGTGTCAAAACCATTTTTAACATTCCTTTCAAATTTTATTTTGAAAAATAAAGATTTAATTATCTACAACAATTCAATATTTAAAGAATCACACCACAACAATCCTGGAACATATAATCCAATTAATTTAAACATTCAACAACTGAATCCCAGCATTTAAAACTTAAAGTAAAACATACATGCTGAATAAATCCCAAAGTAACAGTACTAGAGTAACTGAATCACAAAGTCCCAATAAAACAGATAAATAGTGGAAAGGGCGACACATGCCCCAATAACTGAGAATGATAGAAGTGGAGTCAAGTAAATGAAATCGTTTAATCAAGTGACCTGCAACTCCCACCTAAGCTGCAGCACGTTCCTTCAAAGGGATCCTAAGCAAGACGCCCCTGTGGCTGGGCACCTGTAATATATACATATATACACAAGAGAGAAAGAGAAATAGGAACGGGTCAGAGCCCGATAGTGTATGATTTAAAAATTCGTTTAGCAAGTATTTAAATTGATACAGGCCAATGAAACAACATATTAGTGCGACACTCTCTTGAGGAATTCTCACCTCTCTTCTAATGTGCACTCCTATCGCACTAACCTTCCCAATGGTTTATCTCATCATATATCACACTATCTTTCCCCAAGGGTTTAACTTATCTTAGGTTATTCGCAGGATTTAAAATTGAACGATACAATTGTTTGAAAAGAATATTTCAATTAGTATCCAAAATTTTCATTTTAACTTTATTAATTTATAAAGTTTTCCAATGTCATATTATACTCTCTCCAACAAGTATTTACAATATGAGTCATCAACCATGTCCTACTTACCATATCACAGTAGGCAGTTCCAAATTTCAGAATTTCATATATATATATTAACTACTCGTATAATATATATATTATAACAGCACCCCAAATAAAAAGCTATGGTGCGTGCGTACTCTACTATCCAAACCCCGTATCACTCGTATTAAGGGGAATACAAATTCGGAATCACTCTCGAATTGTATTAACACATACACAAACAATATTGAGGCGAAGCATAGATTCCAAGTCTCTAAGAGGTCAGTACATACCCTCACACCTCTTAGTACCATCTAAACTATCGATTCGATAGCCTGTACCTAGGATTTCTATCTTCTAGGGTACAATTCAATATCCCCCATAAGGCACACGAGATAAGATCGTCCCAGCGCGGTAACCTCAGGGATAGCAAGTAGCGCGGGCATGATTTTTACAAGTATATAATATATGCATACACAATCATATAAATATACCACTTTTATTATATCAATTTAGGTTTATCCCATAACCCACATTCACAACATTTATCCTTATTTTCCCATTATTATATATCAAGTATAATGGTTCGTTTCTAACTTTAATTCGAAGGGTTTTTCCAACTTACTACGTGATTGGACATAAATATTGTATATTTATTCCCCTAATTTCAGTGCATTTGTGAACCCGAGTGATGTAACCTATATGGATTTGACGCACATTTATGCCACTAATCTTTGTTGGAAAGTATTTCGTGTTTCGTGCTTCTCTTATTGGTTTTACAGGTTAATTATGCAAGCAGCGCAAAAGAGAAAGCGAGACAATGAAAGAAAAGCTAAGAAGGCAAATTCAAGATCATCTTGGTAATTCTGCAGCCAGATCCCGAAAGAGGAGTCAACTGGAAAGTTAAATAGCTCGGAACAACGAGAACTTTAGAAGAAACGGCACCCAAATCCGAGCTACGGTTGATGAGTTATGACCCGTTGAAGTTGAAGAAAAATCCAAGTAAGAAAGGAAAGAAAACAAGAAAAACTTCTAAGTGTTGAATGGAAGAAAAAGCACCCCAGACCACCAAACATTCGCGAACCCAAGGGAGAACCGGTTTGGGGTACATACCGGTTCGAGGTACATGCGAACCGGTTCGGGGGTCCTGATACGCGAATTTCCTCCTTTATTCAGATTGGCTCTAAGGTTTCCTTCTTATACAACATCAAAATTTCGTGGTTCCTTCTTATACAACATCAAAATTTCGTGGTTTAATCCTCTACATCACAAAAGGTTTCCAGAATATCATTTAAGTCATCACTACATGCAATTTCCTATCTCAAATTGGGTTTTTCTTCCATACAATTCATCCTAATCATTCCTAAACTAATATGAAAGATGCATCAACGAAATAAGCAAGATAAACACTTGCCTGGGATTTTCAGAAGTCTAGTTTGGTGCCAAAATTGGTGTGGTTGCGTTCCCCGTCTCGCGATCTACGCGTTGGCGGTGGCGGCGGTGCAAACGGTTGAGTTTTGAGCCTTGGATTGCCTTGAGAGCTCTCTCCTCTCTTCTCCAATGGTAGTTCTAGAGTTTTGAGTTTTCTAACCCTAGATGACTAACCTAAATGGCTGATATAGATCACTAATTTTCGTGGGTTTAACTACCCCAAAATACAAAATGACCCTCCCGGGGTACTAATTAAGTCTAAAAACGCCCCGAGACTCAAATCAAACCCCCGGGTATACTTTTCTGACTATCTCGACCCTTTCGGACGCGTTGGCGCACTCAAAATGACCATACGAACAACTTATAAAATATTTACTTTTATTTATCAATATTTAGTCCCGACGCGATACGGGCGCGTCCCCACTCAAATTTCCAAAATTGTCATTCATTCACTCGTGACATTCAATATAACCACTATTATATATTACTTTGCTCATTAGTAATATTCAACAAATTTTCCCATAATTACTAACTCTCATCACGTTAATAATTATAACATAATTAATTTCTGGATTTTTATTAAATAATTAATTCACATTAAATTTAATAAATCCCCAAATTAATATAGCATAAAAATACGGGGTATTACACTTTAAACCTTTTATCCTTGAGTTTTTTATGTTCATGAAACCTGTACAACTTTAAGAATTGGTCGGGGTAACATCATATTGGCTCCCACTAGTTTCCCTGAAGGTCAAGATCATGGCCATCAAAGACTGCTAGGGATTAGCCACCAATTGAGAAAGGGATATTCCCATGGCTTTTAATATCCTCGCCATTGGGAGAGGAAGGGGAAACCTAGCCCCATATTAGAGGAAGCATTTGTTAAAGAACATATGTTGGGCAAGCATAGAGAAATACCTCTAATTAGGTCATGCGATCCTCAGAGTGACAGTCTTAGAGATGTGGTAATTCTTTCGAATATACACCGAGTCTTCCTCAATTGTTTGAGGATCCAAATGGGCTCCACCTTTGAAATTAGGGTTGTTGGACACCAAGTAAGTATAATAATCATGGTACCAGAATGAATGGTTCATCTGGTAGTATGTTCAGAGACCTCAAGCCAGTGTTTATCAGTTTAAGGAAGAGAGATATGAGGCTCCACTACAAATAGGGGCTTTGGATCCAAGACCTTATAAGGGAAATAATTTCGATAGACATTTGTTAGGGAAAAATAGAAAAAATGAGGTTATTTTCTCTAAGAGTTCTAAAGAGAGAAGATTGATGAAGTGAATGAAGAAGGATCCAAACTAGCCCAAAGGGCTCCTTTATAGCCCACAAGGCCTAACACTTTAGTATCTTCTGCCTCTAAGACACATCCCATCAATGCTCCCATACACTTTAAAACTCCTTCCCAATTCAGCATAATTATGATGGTTATCTTGGTGGTTAGTTACGCTCATACCCCCAACTTACGTAAAATATAAGTGTTGCCCCTTGTAACCCTTGTAAGAAAAAACAAAGGTCTACTAATAATACAATATTTAACCCTTCATATTTCAAAGTCTTTTAGCCCCCTCAATTATCCTCAGGTAAGGACATAGGTCCTAAGGTCAATCTTTGACCTTGGCCAAACCACTTCCCGATCCCAAAGACCTCCATTGGTAAAAAAAAGTGCCTCGATACTCTAGCAGATATTAGCCATCTATCACTCTCTAAAAAATGACGTATGACTGTGTGATAATTGATTAACTTCACAAATTTTTAATTTCAGCCCCTAAACATGCATCTAAAGTGCATGTATCAACCCATAAACAAATAAAGTATGCGACACAAAAATTAAGAAAAAATCCCCGCAAGAAAAACCTTTTATTTCTAGAACTTTGAATAATTTACAAGATCGTTGCCTTACATACAACCTGATAATCTCCCACAAGTGTAACGCACGGTGTCTTCAGCAAACCTTCAAAGCAATGGCTAGAAACAGTGTCGGCTAGAATCTCCCGCAGGAACTCCAGGTGGTCAGCAATGAAGAATAGAGATGGCTTCTCCACAAGGGTTGAACAAACCAAAGTTGTGTTCTTGGGTTACACAAAAAGATTCATAAAGGTTTGGCAATTATGTGAATCAAAACATGAGTCTTGGGACTCAAAAATATGAAGACTAGAGTAATTTGGACTCTCAAAAACGTCTTCCAAAGTCTTGTAAAACTGCTCCCCCAAAGTTAGTTTAAATAGGAAAACACATGAAGATTTTCACAAATTAAAAACTTTGAAATTCTATCCAGCGTATAGGGTACCCGAACCGGTTCGGGGTCCCCTGCGAGCCGGTTCGGCCCCCCTGAACCGGTTCGGTCTGAGTTCGGGGAAAATCGCTGGAAAGGGGCTAAACACTTAGAAAAATTCCAAGGCTTTATCTTAGAATTATCTCCATTTTCAAAGGGCCATAACTTCTTCACCATAGCTCGAATTGAGTGTCGTTTCTTCCAGTATCTTTGTTCCGGCAAGCTATTCAACTTTTCAGTTGACTGGTCCTCCGGATGGTGGCTGTAAAATTACCAAATTGCTCTTGAACTTCCCTATCAGGCCTTATTTCACAGTTTTGACTTCTCTTGCGTACCACTTGCATAAAGACCCTAAAATATTGGAACGTGAAGTCGTTGAGGCAGATGAGGGACACATGATGGAGATAATAAATGCTTGATTCCCGAAATTCGGCATTGAGTCCGTCAAGTGATATCTTGAGGTGACGTGACAAATGTAGCGGCGTACGGTATACACAAATGTAACATATTGGACATGAGAAAAATGTCCTTACAAATCTCCCCCTATGTCTATGCCGGTACATACATAAAAATTTCGAATTATCAAATATGAAATTGTCGATACAAATCTACCCTCCCATGAACCCAAAACTGGAAAAGGTACAAATGAATAGTCTCCATCGTTTGTTCTTCAAATCTTCAAGAGTCTCAAATCTTTTCACATCAGAGTGTGCAATTCAGAGATCATCAATGTAGTACCTACACACATGAGATAAAGAAAAAATACCAAGTGACGTATCGAGTTTGAAATGAGATAAACATAGATACCAATATATGATAAGCATAAGTCAAATCTCAAAACTCCCTCAAAATAAGATAATTCTTTCTCCTCCTTTTTATGATGTCCCCAAATAGACAAATAAGAAGAATGAATCAAACAAGAAAAATCGGGGTGTCACGGTATTCAAAACAAAGCATCAATCAATATGGCAAATATACTCTTACAAAGATACTCAAACAAATCTTCACAAACTATTTTTTATTTTTCAAATTTTTCGTACAAAAAAAAGATACCAATGTAAAAAAATAAAACATGATACAAAAATCACACCATGGATTTAAACTCAAACAACCAAGTCATGGAAATTGAATGAATGGGAGTGAACACATTCGATAGGTAAATCAACTCAATCAATCATATGTGCACGATGCATATGTGTACCCCTAACGAATGAGCATCAAAAGTATCCTTAGGTGTAAAAATTTGTTGAATTTAGATGACATCGTCTTATGCAAATCAACAAATCAAAGTCAAAGTGATTTCCACACCAATAACGTCTAAAACTATGTAGCGCGTATTCAAGAAATTCAAGGACGTGCAAACCCGTTTTAAAATCTCCAACCAAACTCCCTTATATATATTTTCTTTTAGAGGTGTATAAACTAAATTCTCAAACATTGGAGAATTGGTGCAAAAACCTAAATGGCCTATAATTTGGCATGAATTTCTTTTTAATGCCTTTAAATTTTTTTCGGGCTCTATTAAACCTCTTTGGACCCCGGATAATAAAAATCCTCCATTTTTTAGGTCCAAGTTAAACGGTGACTTAGTATTCGCAAAGGCAAAATGAACATTTCGCAGCCCTTCTCCGTTTTCAAACAAAACACACAAACTCACAAAACGGTTTTTATATGCATAATTTCCTTATCAAAATTTATTGCGCTTGGTTCGTTTTAAGGACAGGATTGAAGTGAAAATACCCAACCAACATGTGATAAGACAAGCACAATAATCAAACAAATCCGTGCACGTGTGCAATAAAGGAAAACATGAGTCAAACATGTAGGAAGTAACACTTAATTACATCTTAATGACTCCAAACATTATAAAGCACAATGATGAATTGACCTATTGTCTCAAAGCACTATCAAATAGTCACATGTAAAATGGAATGATGTTGTGACTTGGTCATCCTAAGTCTTCATCCATAAACGGTGCAAACAAATACAAAAAGCTTTTTGGATTTTTCAACAATTTTATCAAAATAAAATCTTTTTGTATTTTTCAAAATTTTAAAAAAATAAAACATACAAAAATGATACATACTAGAAATAGGCAAACAATATCATCATGAAAATCATCCTATGGTAGTAAACAAGTTAAACATCAATCATTAGGTGCGGAGGGATTTTCCAAAGGTGGTGACAACTTATGAAAAACCTCCATCAATTCTTGTGATGTTTTGACTAAAAATTTAACTTGCTCACCTAAATGTGCAAACTCTCTCATGTAGTCTTCGGGAGAATGTAAAGTATCATGAGTGGGTGCATGTGTTCCAGAAACACGTGTAGAAAAACATGACACATAACGTAACTTAAAACAAAATTCCTTAAGGTGTCCTCTCCTCTTGCAATAGGAACACACATATATAGGCCTAGGACCACCTCTCTCAAAAACTCTAGGACGCTCTCTCCTAATAGGAATGGGACGCCTAGGTGGGTTAGGGTGAGACTTGCGTGAATCTAACACTAAAGAGGGAACTGGATCGGGTGCTAATTGGGAAGAAGAAGCACCGTCATGACTTATTCCAAACTTCTCACCTTTACCCATGTGAGCCACCTTTTCAACTTTCTTAGGTGCGTTCACAAAATTGACTTTGACCTCCCTAGCACGTTCGAGATCACTCTCGAGTTGGGATACACGTGTTGTCAGACTAGACACCGTGCTGGTCAAATCACACTTCTTTCTCAAAAGCTCCTTCTCTCTCTCCAAATCTAAAACTCGATGACCTAAATCAAGATTATACTTCTTAGTTTTCAAGGTCTCGATGTACAAATCTCTAAAAGCTTGAGCTCACTTTCGTCTCCACTCTCCTCCTCTCTTTCTACCTCACTCGAAGAACACAAATCACTATTATCTCTCTCGTCTGCACTCTTGTGAGACAAAGTGGGTGTGCTCACACGACTAGAAAAGGCGACAACCATCCCATGTCCCAAACCTTTATCACACTCATCTCCCTCATCACACTTATCACCCTCACTATCACTAAGAGTGGTGGGCATAGCAGTCTCTTTGCCCTTTCTCCTTATCCTAATAGGACACTCTCTAGCAATGTGCCTTTTTCCTTCACACTCAAAGCACCTGATCTCATCCTCCTTGTCACTATCTTTGGCCTCCTCTTTCTTTTTATTTGACTCAAAAGATCTCTTTTTCTTGGAAGAATTTTCTTTATTCAGTTTGAGAAACTTTTTAAAATTTTTCGCAAACAAGACCATTTCTTTAAAATCAAAATCTTTCTCAGAGTCGGACTCACAAACTTTTTCTTTCTTTTTCTTAAAATGAGTCTTTAAAGCAATGCCATTATCCTTATCCTTAATGGTTTTGGGAAACATGTCAATCTCATAGGTTTGAAGATCTCCTACAAGTTCTTCCAACTTAAGTTATTTCAAATTTCCCAAAGTGTTCAAAACAGTGACTTTAGGAATAAAGCGTTTTGGAAGAGATCTCAAAATCTTTTTAACGACCCGGGTGTTATCAATCACGTCACCTAAATTAAAACAAGTGTTAACAATGTCCGAAAAATGTGCATAAAACTCATCAAAGCATTCACCCAAATTAAGAACAAGTGTTAACAATGTCCGACAAATGTGCATAAAACTCATCAAAGCATTCAGACTCAGACATGGTAATAATCTCAAATTGGGTGGCCAGATTTTGTAATTTTGAGTCTTTGACTGCGTTCGTACCCTCATGTGTCAATTTCAACACATCCCAGGCCTCTTTAGACGTGGTGCACATCATAATTCGGTGGAACTCATCCGGAGTGATAGCACTAGAAATTGCACTCAGACCACGGGAATTAAAATTAAACAATTTATAATCGTCTTCAGTCCAGGCTGACACGAATTTTAAAGTGGTGATGTTATTAATAGTGACCGTGGGAGGAGTCCAACCATTTTCGCAAAGCAACCAGACACGCTCGTCAATAGATTTTAAAATCGATTTAATACGAGCTTTCCAGTAGGCATAATTAGACCCGTCAAAAATAGGCATCTGATTATATAAGTGCTCCATAGGAAAATATGCGAATTTTCACAAAACAATTTTAAAAAAAAATCAATATCACACGATTTTGCGAAAAATAGGAATACGCGATAAATTAGCGTAACCCGCTCTGATACCAATTTGATAAACGACGTATGACTGTGTGATAATTGATTAACATCGCAAATTTTTAATTTCAGCCCCTAAACATGCATCTAAAGTGTGTGTATCAACCCATAAACAAATAAAGTATGCGACACAAAAATTAAGGAAAAATCCCCGCAGGGCAAAACCTTTTATTTCTAGAACTTTGAATAATTTACAAGACCATTGACTTACATACAACCTGATAATCGCCCACAAGTGTAACACACGGTGTCTTCGGCAAACCTTCAAAGCAACGGCTAGAAACAGTGTCGGTTGGAATCTCCCGCAGGAACTCCAGGTGGTCAGCAATGAAGAAGAGAGACGGCTTCTCCACAAGGGTTGAACAAACCAAAGTTGTCTTCTTGGGTTACACAAAAAGATTCACAAAGGTTTGGAAATTATGTGAATCAAAACATGAATCTTGGGACTCAAAAAATATGAAGACTAGAGTAATTGGGACTCTCAAAAACGTCTTCCAAAGTCTTGCAAAACTGCTCCCCCGAAGTTGGTTTAAATAGGAAAACACATGAAGAGTTTCACAAATTAAAAACATTGAAATTCTATCCAGCATACAGGGTACCCGAACCGGTTCGGGGTCCCATGCGAACCGGTTCGGCCCCCCCTGAACCGGTTCGGTCTGGGTTCGGGGAAATTCGCTGGAAAGGGGCTAAACACTTAGAAAAATTCCAAGGCTTTATCTTGGAATTATCTCCATTTTCAAAAGGCCATAACATCTTCATCGTAGCTCGGATTGAGGTTTCGTTTCTTCCACAATCTTTGTTGCGGCAAGCTTTTCAACTTTTCAGTTGACTGATCCTCCAGACGGTGGCTGTAAAATTACCAAATTGCCCTTAAACTTCCCTATCAGGCCTTGTTTAACTGTTTTGACTTCTCTTGCGTACCACTTGCATACGGACCCTAAAATCTTGGAACGTGAAGTCGTTGAGGCAGATGAGGGACACATGATGGAGATAATAAATGCTTGATTCCCAAAATTCGGCATTGAGTCCGTCGAGTGATATCTTGAGGTGACGTGACAAATATAGCGGCGTACGACATACACAAATGTAACATGTTGGACATGAGAAAAATGTCCTTACACTCTCCAATAATGATCAATCATTCCAATATGTCTGCTAAACCAAGATCAGAGATCCCAACACTATAGCTTATCCATGTCTGATCTCAGAAAAAAACCTTAGTTTGAAGAGAAATAGCCTCCCAGGGCCATTTAACCCTAAACACAAAGGCATACCACTACAAAACACATTAAGATCAACCTACAAAAACTCTCGATCTCCTAAGGCTCGGGTAAAGCTTATGCGACTAATCTGGTGGAGTAGGTGGAAAATGTAACAATATTCCTCTTACCTCCACCACTTAATCCCACATGAATTGAATGCTCACATATATATATTTAATGCAATGAGTTACTACCTTACACCACCTACAAAACCTTTGGCCAACACTCCACCACCTTGTTTATATCATTAGACCTCAGAGCCATCATAGCCATGTTGCGATAGTCCATTCATTCTCTTTCTTAGATTTTGCATATAAATAAGAGGCTAGGTAAAAGTTGAAAACACGTTCAAGTGATCATCTTTGAGAGAACCAATAGTTCTAGCATTCACAAGTTTGTACTCATTATTCTACACTCTCACAACCCACTATTGTGAGCTTATATCTATAGTTTTGATCTTATCCAACTACTTAACACCTTATATTCCATGTTGAGCCATAAATTAGTGCTTAGTAATCCTTAGAGATCAGTTACTTCCTAAGGTCCTTTGGACTGTTGACAAAGGCCACAAGAAACTCAGATTCTCTTGATCAAAGCCCAAACAGTCTAATAGATTTTAATAACTCTTTAATGATTTAATAAACAATACAAAACACCCTTTGACGGTGGATGTTGGATCCTCAGCTCAGGTCTGAACTACTTTCAATACTTGTCTTACACTTTCATACTTCTTCCCTTTTACCTATTTGAGGACCAGATGGGGGCACCTTTTGGGTCTGAGGTAACTTACTATTTCAATACTCACTAATTTATCTCCACTATGACTTGGTCAAGCATATTTGAAATTTATGTAGAAATATTTAGTATTTTGGTCAAATGTATTTCATTAATTATAATTGTTATCATTTAATGAGAATGTGAGTCATATATTCTATCAATATATTTTATTTTCATATCAATACATAATATATTGATTCCAATTAAACATACAAAATTAACACTAAGAATACGTTTGTGCATGTATAAATTTCAATGCTTCCTTATTCGGTGGTGGTATTTGCGATTATCGATTTCTAAATAAACTAGGTAAGGTTTGTTCTTAACTTCCTTGGGGATGTAACATACATTTGGGTTTAACTAAACTAAAAGATGTCTTCATTGGTTATCAAACATCATGTACATTGAAGTCTACTCCTTGGAATCATTTAAGCCTTTCGATATACTAAAAAGCTTTGAAAGTTGTGTTGTCAATTTCGGGAAGATGGCCCTTGAACTCAATATTAAATTTAGAATTATCTATTGTTAGGGTTTAAATTATAAGGGGTAGGAATTTGATAATAAATACGAAATAGGCGAAGAATATTAAATAAAGTATTAGCTAGCATACTCGTTGTTGATGTGGCGGAAGAATATCACGACAAGATATGATGTGGATGAATATTAAAGGGGAGACTCATACACATAATCCCACCAGACAAATATTTTGACATGACACCAATAAATTTTTCAATTATTTTCCACCATGGTATTATGCATAAAGATCTAGACTTTAAACCAGTTTGCTAACAATGTTTTTGGCAATATAACCGATGCCTTAGAGTTAGTCTTAACTGATAGTCTCAAAAATATCCAACACCTAGATTCAAAATCTAGAAACATTCAAATTATATTGTTGTCCTCCAGTACTTTCTTCGGCCTCAATCCACCCTATTTAAGGTCCAACGACCTTAGTCTAACATCATCTCGATGATTCAATCACTCCTTTTTATCCCCGCCATCTTCCCATTTGCATCAAACTCCTCTCGTGACCCATCCCCTCTATTGTCCTCCATTCATGTTCGTTGCCATCAGTTTGGTGACCTTAACCGAGAAGCTCTAGGGAATATGCAATCATCGACGATGTTAGGGTTCAATACAGAGTAACAAAAAATATTCAAAATTGCATAGTCAAACAAGAGTAATAACTAATCATTTTGAGAAAGGGATAGAGAGAGTATATAATTTTTTTTTTAAATTACTCCGATATAAAGTACATATACATATCAGATTATCAATTTTTCATTAAAAGCATATGCAATTCTACCAAAATCAAATTTTAATTTTATTAAAAAATTGCAATTAACATCCTAACTTGTATTTGAAGTCCTTATTTTTTTTAAAGCTCCAAAACTTTAATTTTTCTTAAATATTCTATGCACCTCCATATACCTCCCAATGAAATATAATTTTGCATAGAACATAAGACCATCTCTAAAGCATTAAGGGAAAAAACATTAGGTAAAAAAAGGGCAAATTTTAGAGCAAAATTCTATTTGATTTGGTATTAAACAAGCTCATGGGGCATTCCAACCACCATGCCAATAGTTTTCATAAAAACGAAAAATTTGATTAAAAAATGTCCTCAGATTTTCCATAAAAAGTGTGACAATCCTACGAGATGTGTGGCAATCCAAAAGTCGCGCTAATGGTTCCCGCTGTAATTGGAATGTACCATCGTGTTTGTCAGAAATATTAATAAAATGTTAATTCCATATCGCGTTAAAATTAACAACCATTTATCAATTTAGACAATAAATAAATGCGGTTTTAACTCAAAAATCATGCCAATATAATTCAACAACACAATTAATAAATTAATAAAGTCTACCAATTAAATACTAGAATATTATAAAATTAGAGAATAAAACGTAAATAATTTTTGCAAAGAAAACTATTTGAAGTGTTCTTTTAAGCAATGTATCACTTCATGAACCTAAAAGATTCGTTCATCTCCGCTTTATAGGTGTGACAGACGAGAGAAAGCAGGTTGTGGTTGACATGACATATTCTCAATCCTTGCTTGACTCTCCTAACACTAGCTTAAAATCTTCTCACAATTGTGCTAATAATGTCAAATTGGGCTATGAGTGAACACGTGGTTCGATATTCCCCAGATGTATTAAATTTGTGTGCAACCTTATCCTACATGGCCAACTTCCTTTGATTTTCATTGCAAATCGGATCCCTCGAAACATATGACCACCTAAACAAATTAGCGCTTCTTCATCCTTAGATAATATTTCTTAATCTGGCTCTCCTTTTACGTTTGACTTTTTTTTTAAATTGATCATGTTAGGTTTCGGATTAGGATTCCAATGACTTGAAGTGATTGAGAGTACGACCTTATGAAAAAATAACAGTTTTTAAAAACTAGTTACTGAGAGCCGTTGAGAAGTGACTATTGGTCCATGACAGTTGGAATATTGCGATACTTCCAACACTTGCGTTAGTTGGATTGCTGCGGGAATATCGCCACTGTTTAACACTTTGGAGGTGTTAAGCAAAATAGCATTTTGCCCGAGCAAAATGCCCAATTGCTCTAAACATGGTTTTATCATGGTGGACTGTTTGTCACATGATGGTTAGTCCGCTCTGAAGCCACAATTGCTTAGTCATTCCCTTCGAGCAACTATCTTCTTCTTTTTTTTTTTAAATAATTTTTTTATTTCTAGAAATCAAAACAGTAAGCACACTCATAATTTTATGTTTTTACGAACTTTTTAAAGTTTATATTTTTAACATTTATAATTATGAAGTCGTTTTAATACACTTGAAAGGAGTGTTGGATGTATGATGAATTTATAATTACTTTTTAAAATATTTTTCGTGTATTCAACAATAACTATAATATAAATAAGTAATTCACTATTTTTCTGTTTTTCTAAGATCTATTTTATGCTTAATGTTTTTTTCTTTGTTTTATAATTTTAAGATTATGAATTTTATGAATGAATGTAAAACACACACATTCATAATAGGTTTTTTTATTAATACCAAATATAATTAAATTTTAGCAAAAAATTAATCATAAGATTTAGGTTTATTTTCAATTTTGACCCTGATATTTCTAAAATTGCATTGATATTCCACATGCTAGAAATTTTACGCACTTTGTCACATCACCTTAAATAGACTTAACAAGATAAAGCCATTCATTCCTCTTTACAATGATGTGACATTGGGCTAAAATTGTGCGAGCACACACACACACACACACACACACACACACACACACACACACACACATATATATATATATATATATATATATATATATCACAATAAATATTGCAACTTTTAATTTCTTTGGTTTAAAATTAAATATAATCTTAAAATTTAGAATCAATTTTGCATTTTATTTCAATTTTATAAAAGTTGAAGTTTGACAAAAAGTCCCTTGATATTTTTTTAATTAATGTTTAGTGAACGTCATTTTATTTTCAGTTCATCACCAAATAAAATATTCACAGACACTTTTTTTCTTTTATCCCAGACTTTAAGAAAAAGTTATCAAAAAAAAAATAGAAAGCGATATTTTGGAAAATAAAAAGAAAATAAGATAAAATAACTACAAAATGTACCTAATTTATAGGGATTAAACATTAACTATTCCAAAGTTAAAAGTAATTTTACATAATAATATAGAATATTAGACAAACTTGATGGGGTGTTTTTTGCGTCAGTTGAACTGCGCAATGAATCTGATTACATCATTTCAAATGATACGAACACAGGATATAGGACAATTTTATCCGAACCAAATAAAATATCTCAAAAATTATTGTTAGGTGATGGATATAGTTCCATAACTAGCCTATCAGGTTCGAGCTGAAAAATTATTGACTGTGGAAAGGAGAAAAAATTAATTTTTCTGTTGTTAATTTTATATGTATAAAACAAAAAGTAAATATATATGGTAAAGCTAGGGACTTAGGTGCCCAGTGAAGTTAAATGATAAAAGCGATCTAAGAGGGATGGTGGCATCTAGGCAATGTACGGAACATTATTAGTATTTTATTTATGTCTATTTTAATCCATTGAAACGGGTTGCAATCATATATTTCAAATACTACAACACTTATTTTTATATGCTAAAAGCCCTACTCTATCCGTACGCACACGTTATCACGCTTTAGCCTTTTATTAACTGTAAGGCTTCCTATGATCTTTTGGGTTTTGAAGAAGGAAAAGTCGGTTTATCATCTTTTGTTGCGAAGTCAACTGTCATAAAAAATGATCAAATACTAACAAGTTTTTTAAATGTTTTTTTAATATATATTTAGTTCAAATTTTTTATTTTGTATTAAAAAATCTTTTATTCTTTTATTTTTAAAGGTCCGTGTCAGCGATATGGTAAAATTTTTTTGGCATGGTGAAGGACTTTTTGGTGTAAAATAAAAAGATTTGGACTAAACGTGTATTAAAAAAAATCTGAGGGACTGTTTGGTATGCCCCTATATTTATATTATTAAATATATAATATACTAAGATCTATATATTAAATAATATTATAAATAGATACATGATACATAGATATAGTTTTATACATGTATTATTAATGTATAGAGTAAAATAAAATATACATACAGTACATATGTATTAACCAATGTTCTAAAAGTTGCCCCTAGACTCGAAGCTTGGGAGAAACACTCCGTCTTAAGTGTTTTACACCTTATTCTTGGTAAAAGTCTTAAGGCGCACTTTTTTTTAAAACAAAAATATTTTAGTAAAACGATATCGCCTTTTAAAGATTTTTTTACAAATCGGACCAATATTTCGTTCAAAACAATCAAAAAGTATTTTAATTTGCATATATTTAGATATATTTTTAGTGTATGTCTTGTTATGGTTAAAAATATTAAAATATATTAAAAATGGCTTAAACGCCTTTTTACGCCTAAAGACCCCCTAGGCTTCTAAGGCTTAAGATTTGACCTCCACGCCTCGGTCACGCCTCGCATTTTTTAGAACTTTGGTATTAACAAATATTATCAATTCATGTATGCATATAATTTTTTGTGAATTATACATGCAATATATATATATATATATACATGTCTGCCAATTTTGTCAAAATTTCAAAAAACTTTATTTAGAAAAAAGTTTACCAAACGCGCATTAATAATTATAAACACAAAAAACTGAATTTTAAAACTGTATTTAAAAACAGTGTTTGAATCGAATTTTCTGAATAAAGAACCAAACGGGAGAAATTATAAAAACTATCAATAATGTCTAAATATTTGTTTTATGAAGACGATTTTGTTTGGTGAGATTGTATTAGATTTAAAGTCGAAATAATTTTATTTAGGCATTTTTTCTACTCATGTAATAAATAATTTGATTAACTTACAATATAATACACACATATCTACAATAAATTATTATATTTGTTAAATATTGAAAAAAATATATATTTAAAAAAATATATTTGAGTTCATATATTTTTAAATAATGAACCGTAATATTGTGTGTGTGTGTGTGTGTGTGTGTGTGTGTGTATATATATATATATATATATATATATATATATATAATTGCTAAAGGATATTATTGGTCAATATGGTACAATACTATATCACTTTTCATATATGAACTAAACACAAAATTTTATTCTTAATAGAAATTCCTTGGTTAATCAAACAGAACTAAAAGATTTAGAATCCTGATAAAATATTTTCTGTAATTACTTACCTGATAATCACAATCCATCCATAATATTATCGCGAATCAAATGGAGCTTTAATGTATTTTACATACTCTTCTTCAACTGGCTAAATAAATATAGAGGTTGTTAGGGTCACCTCAATAATTGACATCTATCATCAAACGCAAGTGGAACGATCCTGTTGGAAAAATATTAAAGGAATTTGCAAGAACTTTATCCAAAACCAAGTCGGTTTTACCTGAATTGGTATAAGTTCGCATCCAGTACTTAACCTTGTTTGTATAACCACTTTTAAGCCCACTGATGTTGATTAGCAATTTTTTCGGTATTGGCAGTCATCTAAAAATAAAATTGTGACAATCATGCAATAGTATTTTTGGATTTTGATAAAGTCATTAAATTAAAGAACAATTTTATTTGTTATGTTATGATATATTTATTTGACGATGTAAAAGCAATGTTGATATTGCTTTGCACTAGGGGTGTAACCGGTACGAGTTTTTACCGTACCGTACCGTTTTGGTCCGGAAAAAAATGATTTTGCTTTCATATTATGAAATACCGAAAACCGATTTTACCGAAACCGAAAATACCGTCAAAAATTTGGTTGGTTTTGGTTTTTAGATACAAAAAGACGATTTACCGAATTTACCGTACCGATATCATACCAAAATTATCCTACCAAACTTTTTGTGCAGTGTCAAATTATTTTGGGTATTATACTACTTATATTTATTTTATTTCTCATGAGTGAGTTTTTATATTCTCTTTGAATTTAAATTTATTTATTTGAGTATTTGGTTTAAGTGTTAAATAATCATGTTAATTAAACATATATTTTGTTTAATTAATCAAACATTTAACACAAAATGAATTAGGCAGCATTTTGTTAAAATAAAAAAAGCCGTTTGTTTTGTTGGATATATTGCTGTTTTGCCCTTATTTCATTTGGGCTTTATATTGTGGTTTGTGTAGAGATCTTTTTTTAGGGTTTCCATTTCATTTTTTTTTACCTCTTTCTCTCTCAACCGTCATTTTTGTTTGAGCTCTCTCTCTCTCATTTTTTTTTCTTCTTTAACCTTGGGTTGATTTTGAGAAATAATTTTTGGGGACTTTTATTTGAGAACACCATTTTTTTGTTTTGAGATTTGGCTTTCGATTTGGTGTGGTTACTTCGTTTTGAGATCGGGTTTCCGGTGACAATTTTTTCGATGCCAGCTGTATTCGGATTTGAGTTCCCTCCGTATTTTTCGATGATTTTTTTTCCCGATGAGTTGGCTTTTACGGTGAGTTGGCTTTTTCGGCGAAGGTTTATTTTTCCGGTGTTGGAGGTGTGGATGATTTTGACTTTTCGGCAAACATTTTTTGAGGTAACAGCTCCCTCATTTTTTGAGGCTCATCATCTTGCCTCACTCTCCTCAGGCACCAGCTCCCTCATCTCGTCTCACTCTCCTCCGGCTCCGACAAAAGCAAACCGGTTAGTTTGGTCTCATATCTGTTTAAATCTATTGTTCCAAATGCTAGAAATTGTACCTGTTTATGTATGTTTCTAATTGTTCCAAACAACTAGAAATGCTAGAAATTGTAATAGCTAGAAATGCTAGAAATTGTAACAGCTAGAAATGGGTATATCAAAATATATACCAGATTTACCGAATGCATAAACCGATTTGAAATTCTGGTATTTACCGGAAAAAAACCGAATTGAAACCGAAATTACCGAAACCAAAAAAACCCAAAAATACCAAAAAATCGGTCGGTTTGGTTTTGGTTTTTGTTTTGATGTACCGGTCGGTAAATTGGTACGGTACGATTTTACCATATAGAATGTGATTTTGATATTGGTAAGGGGTCGTTACCGACCATACCGTACCGGTTGCACCCCTACTTTGCACATAAAATATGAGATGTATTGTACAAACTAACTTAAATGGTTAATTTAATAGACTATTAATGCGTCAAAAAGTGGATTTCTCTATAAGTGAAGTAAACCCTATACATTAATTATTATCAAACCCATCATTGGTCAATTTACTTCTTTTTTTAAGTTAGTTTGTGTAACATTATTTACAAAATATATAAATATTTAAACTCACACATTTAGAAGACCTACACGCATACACATATATAGTGGGTGACATGCCAGTATCAAAATTTTAATCTTTTTATTAACAATCAATAGCTTAAATCTATTAAACCACATTCACCATCACAATAAATAAATAATAAACCAATTGTCTGAATAAATATGACTGGAATAAACATTCCAGACTGAAGTACACATAATATAGTCCACAAATAAAATAAAATCCAATAACTGGAAATAATAATGGACACACAAAATCTCTGAAATGTCCACTAACTAAAGATGGGCGACATGTCCGATTGAGATAAATGCATAATGAAAACGAACGACATGCAAATTAGTATGCAATGGTTCTCAATCGAGCGGGGAAATTATAGTTCAGATGACATAGTGTTTTCAAACAAATATTTAAAAAATTATTATAATCACAGCGTTGTTATCTATGGCACAATTGATTGGGACACACAAATTATGATAACCTTAGAAGATTGAGTTTCCAAGAGATAGTTAGAGGTTTGCCTAAAATTAAAGATTCTTTTACTTCCCTATATGGACCTTATCAGGAAGGCAAAATAAGTAAATCCCCACACAAGAAAGTTAAAGATATCCTTACCATTAAGCCTCCAGAACTTATCCACATGGAACTCATGGGTCCTTCAAGAACTATTAGTTTCTGTGAAAACTCTTACATCCTAGTTATAATGGATAACTATATGAGATATACATGGGTAGATTTTATAAAGCATTAATCAGAAACCTTTAATGAATTCTTAAGAATCCTCTTGAAAATTGAGAATGAGAAGGATACCCAAGTATGTCGAATTAGGAGTGATAGAGGTGGAGAGTTTAAGGACTCTGGAATTTGTGAGTATTGTGTAGCTAATGGCTATAAACATGAGTTTAGCGCTACCCAAACCCCGCAACAGAATGGTACAGCTGAACGTAAGAATAGGACTTTACAAGAAATGGCTAGGGTTATGTTACATGCTAAGAATCTCCCTAGATATTTTTTGGTAGAAGCTGTCCAAATCGCTTGTCACATTATTAATCGTATCTTCCTCAGAAAAAATTCCAAAGAAACATCTTATGAGTTATGGTTCCACAAAAAGCCTAATCTGAAATATTTTAAAACCTTCGGTAGTATCTGCTATATCTGTAAAGATAGAGAGCATCTTTCAAAATTTGATACCCGAGGAGAAAAGGGAATTTTTCTTAGCTATTCCCAAAATAGTAGGACTTTGCGTGTGTTTAACAACAGAACCAAAACGATTATGGAATCAATTAATGTAATTGTAGATGACACAAGTGTTAGGAGTAGTGATAGCCAACCAGTAACATTTGATGAGGATGATCCTGTTTTATCCCCTGGTCCTGAAGATGATACTGATTCACTGCCACATGAGAATCCTTCTGTACCCATTTGGGTTTCTAAAGATCATCCCACTGAAACTATTGTCGGTAATCCTTCGGAACCAGTTAGAACTAGATCCCAACTTCGACAAGTGGCACAATTTTCTTGTTTTGTTTCTCTCGAGTTACCTAAAAATGTAAATGATGCCCTTGATGACTCTTTTTGGATAAATTCTATGCAAGAAGAGCTACTCCAATTTAAGAGTCACGATGTTTGGAATCTGGTTCCTAGACCAAAAGATTCGAAGGTTATTGGCACAAGATGGATTTTTAAAAATAAAATCGATGAAAATGGGGAGGTCATTAGAAATAAAACTAGGTTGGTTTCACAAGGATATTCCCAGATTGAGGGAATTGATTTCGACGAAACTTTTACACATGTTACTCGTCTGGAATCAGTTCGTCTCCTCCTTGCAATTTCTTGTCATGTGCAATTTAAATTATTCCAAATGAATGTTAAATTAGCTTTTAGTATTAAGGTTATTTTTCAAACCTGTTGTAAATTAATCCAAAAATTTAGTTCCCGCCTTTTTTCTGACCTAAATGGACAAAAATATTCCTCGAACCAAATTTAAAACTCAAAACTAAATAATAAATAAAGTTTAAAAAAATCATTCTCTCTCTCATATGAAATCAAAATGCAATGTGTCATTAATACAACTTGAGTTTTTTATGTTTAAATAATAAATTGAAAACGAAAGTGAGATCGAGCTCAAAATAAAGGGATAAATATGTAATCAATTAAAAAATACTTAGGTAGTTAAATATTCTAATAAAAATGTCCATTTATTTAAAAAAATATGATTATAAGTTGAGTTGTGTTAATGTTAAAAATATTAAGGATCTTCCAACTCACTCTCTAGTCAATAAGATATTACCACTCTACTCTATCAACCTACTTATTGGGAACCAGCATTAGTGTATACGTAATATGTTAATATATATGAAAACCTTACATGTGTAGATTATAAAATTCTGCATATATGTTATGAAAATTCACATAAACAGTACATAGAAAAACCATGTAAACGGTATGACACAAGAATCGCAATTAAAAAGACTTTAGCGTTAAATTATTTCATAGTTTTCAAAACCTAATAATTTATCTACTAGGATTAAAGTCGAATTTTGTTGATTTATTTTGTATGTGCTGAGTAGACATGCATGACAAAATGGTACTCGACAAACCTACATAAAATTGTTGTTTAATGGATAGTACCTTAATAATTTTGGGTCATATTTGTTTTAACCTGACAAAATATGGAAGTTAATAGATCGTGTTTGGTGTTGAGTTGCTTCACCCATTTCAAATCATTAAGAGCCATTGAGATCTATTAATTCAAGTAATAAGAAATATTGTAAGACATTCTAAATATTTGTGTATTTTAACATTAATTTAATCATAGTGAATTTTACGAGATGAGAGGTTTAGTAATGTCAATGAATTAATGATTTTAATTTGATTTGTTAATAGGTTAATATATCTCGTCTTAAATTCCTATACTATTTAAAATAATTATTATCTTAAGAATAATAATTGATGAACAAGAAATGACACTTTAAGACAACGACTTATGTTTGAAAATAATTTTTCACCCAATAAAAAAAAATTGTTTAAAAAGGAATTTGACAACTATCAAGAAAAACACAACTTTAGGATTGGGTTAGGGATCGCGGGAGGAGAAAAGTAAAGGTGACAGAGGGGAGCTAGCCAACCCCAAGGCTTAAATTCATAGATAGAGGCCTAATAGTCTCACTAGTCATTTTCTATCTTTCCTTTTTCCTTTTTTGGTTCGAGTCCCCTACATGCTTTTAGATAGGGTAATTGTATGAATTATTAATATGAGCTATAGGGGTTGGATTAGGGCTCCTTTTTCGCTCAACTCTTCAGTGATTCCATTATTTTTTGTTTCTTCAAATGTCAATTTGGCAATGTACATATCAAATCTAAACTTTAAAAATGTATATTTAAATTGACATGGATTATGAGACTTTTTTTAATCAAATTTTAATAATTTAATATTTCATTAAATAATAAGACTAAAACTAAGCAAGTACGAAACCAATGATGGCTTCCTAACCCGTATTTATATTATTAAGAAATATATTAATAAAAAAAATTAGTATACAATTCTTTGTTACATTGTTTATTTTGATTGAAATAAAAAATTACTTCGAAAGTAGACCACTCAAAGGAAAACTATAATACATCTTACGGTTAGTGAATATTCTATGTAAATTTTAATTAAAAGTTATTAAAATGGCTTTTACATCGAGTCATATGATTATACGATTGTTTGGGTATTTTAATTTTATTATTCATTTAATTTTGGTAATTAGACTTCGAATAAAATTAGGGAGACTTTTTTTTTACATAGTGATGTATTAAGCACACATTGGGTAGTCTTTGTAGTTCAAATGGGATTCATTACGAATACCACGCAATGTATGTTTTACACATCACTGTGTTCAAAAAAAGGGTCACCCTAGTATAACTCTTAAATATTGTATGTTTTACGACAAAATATCCCCTAAAGATGATTTTATAGCTAAAACTTTCAATAGTAAAATTTTTCCAAAGAAGATTCTTTTTATCAAGTGTCAATGGAGCAAACCACCTTAGGCACTTTTAAACTTAAAATTGATTGTGCTTCTAAGAATAATCCAGGATCAAGTGGTATTAGAGGTGTCATTAGGGATTCTCGGGGTAAATTTATTGCTGCCTTTTCAAAGTCAATAGGCACACAAACATCATTTAATGCAGAGGCAATGGCCTTATAAGGAGGGACAAAATTGATCTCAAAATTAAATATTTCTAATATTTACATTGAATCTGATTGTAAAGCTTTAGTTGACACTGTTTTAAAGATATCAAAACCTCCTTGGTCATCACAAGATATCTTTGAGAACATAAAATATCCAACAAACTTCAAAATTAACCACACTTGGAGGGAAAACAATGAAGTAGATATCTTTGATGATTATTTCTGGAGTTTCAATTCTCTTCCAACATTGGCTAAAGGACATCTCAATATGGATAGACAAAATCTTCCATGCATTAGAACCATAATAAAGAAAATATAATGGGGATGATTATAAATCCCCAAATTTAAATTTTCTTTATCTATCACATTGTAATGGGGATAAACTATAAATCCCCAGGTTTGTTTTTTAAAAGTCTTCAAGACATGTAATGGGGATACTATATAAATCCCCAAGTTTCTAAGTTTTCATTCTAGAGTAATGGACCCATCCTTTAGAAATAAGTTTAGTCATCGGGTTTATAAGATACGGAGAGGCTATTTCTCCAATATGTTATAAATAAAATGGGTAGGGGTACTGTCCCTCTTTGGCAAAAAAAAAGTATAACTCTGAAGACTTTTACCCACTATGTTTTTTAAGACTTTGCCAGTAAATTGGATGAAAAAAGTTATTTTACCGGTCAAGCAATTATTTTTTCTATAAAAGACTAAAGTACTCTTATTCTACATTATTAAAGTCCCAAATCGCTTATTAATATATTCTATTTACTTAAAACACTTTATTAACTTAATATATTTATTAAATTAGATATTTATTAAAAAAATTGTATCTCAATTTTATTTATTAAAAAAATATTTTGTATTCCCTTTTTTCCCATTTTCTTTATTTAAAAAAAATGATTTTTTTGTCTTAGTTTTTATCTATTAAAACAAAAATAAAAAAACTAAGATTTTATCTTCTCTGTCCCATTTTATATTTGTTAAGAAAAAAATAAAAATTGTTTATTGCACTCTTTTTCATCTCAATTTTAAAAAAAGCAAAATTTGTATTTCTTGTCCTAGTTTGTGGATGTGAGCTGAAATAAAATCCCATACCACTTTAAACGGTGGTTAGATTTAGGACAATATTGATGGTAATATAGCAAGGTATTACAAGAGCATTTACAAAAAAAATAATCTATAGAGAGAATTGTTTTGTAAATTCTTTCTATGAGTGCAAATATCACAACTAATAAATTCTGGAAAGCAATTAAACAAAGTGCATACAAATATCACACAAAACACACAAATATACATAGTTCGACAAACTGCCTACGTCCATGGAGAGGTTACTAAGTTATTATTAGTGTCTCTCAATGTTCGAAAATTACATCTCCCTTAGCCTTGGGGTGTGGGTTGTATTTAAAGTCGTGTAGAACTACAGTATTTGAATTATTCAAGGAATTCCCTTGGGTAGCTATTGGCTTGTGTGGTGGTTCCCTGATTATCTCGTCAGATATTTTGGGTAATGATATGAGCTTATTTAATGGATAACTACTTCATAATTACCCACGTGATAAATGCTTATGTTGATCCTTCTTATTATTAGATGGGGACGGACTGACATTAAGAATTATTGGGCTTGATCGGGCAAGCCAAAGTTGGTCTCAACTGTAGTTTGGCCCCCATAATTGTCCCTAGACTTCTTGGCCAAATTTAGGGCAGAATCGGGACAGTTAATTTTATGTTTGTTAAAGGTCGAATAAACTGGTCAGTTGTAACAAATCTTGTCGACAGGTTAATGTTGTAAATATGTGGCAAGATGTAAGGGTACATTCGTAATGAGGAGAAGTGAAGCGCCAAAAACCCATTTCGATTCCTGTTCTGGATGATTGTTGAACACTCTTCTCAAACATTGTTTGCTTTCACACATCAACTCAAATCGTCACTTTTCTTTCTCTTCTTTGCTAAAAAAGACCTCATAGCTTCTCAGTTAATCTAATTTGTAAGTCATTTTATTCCTCTTTGTCATGTCTTATTCTTCATAGCTTTATTCTCCTACATTTTCCCTATTTTTTTCTCCAGTAGTCGCACTTATTTATTTGAACATGGTGAATAATCTTCATGAAAAAAGCTTAAATTTTAGGAAAAGCTTAATTCATTCCTCCATGGGTTATAATAGAATGTGCCCCCATCACAAGAAATGCCATTGTCATGGAAGGGGAGCAATGAATTCATACCCTGGTTGGAGTTCAAGAGGGATTGACTTTTCCCCCAAACCCTCTCTTATTATAATTCTGCGAGTTCTTTCGGGTGGTTCCAGCTCAATGTGTCCCCAATACATAGCGTATTGTCAATGGGGGTGCATAAAATAAATGAACTTTATGAGACTAACCTCAGTATCCCAGAAATTAGGTATCGTTACACCTGATCCCACATCTCTGAAGGCCTTATTTATTTAAAGGCGAGGAAGGCCAATAGAGTTTTAGTCGTGAACCTCCTTGATTCTAATAAAGTATATTGGGATTAGAGGTTTATTGTCAAAAATTGGAAACATCCATATCTCCCCGAGGTCGGAGAATAGGTTGAGTTTTTATATCCAACTCGGGGGTGACGTAGGTTGATGCTTGTCTCTTGCTTATTTGTATTTTCCTCATTATTTTGAGTTATTGTTATTGATAATGATTCTTATTATGTTTTTTAGAAGATCACAGGAAGAACAAAGAGCCTTTTGTTAACCATATAAACGGTGCTGAACTTTTGAAGGCTTGGAGGGTGAAGAAATATCTTGTTGGTGGTGATCACCCACGATCAGCCTTATTCCTTTTAGAATATACCAACACTACCGGTGCCTTCATTGCTCGCTGCCCGGTAGAAAATATTTTCGACCTTTCCATCCCAAATAAGGAAACTTATGTTTCATCCTCCTTCGAATATCTTGACGTCAGTTCCAACCTTGCTGGTGAAGAGGGTTCAATGGCGCCTCTAAGGAAAATATTACTTCTGATAAAATATGATGATGATGCCCCCCCTCTCCCCCTGTAATACCATATACCAGTAATTCAACTAAATTTTGTATAAGTTGTAACGGAGTAAGGTCTGATGAGAAATTATTAGGAAATTGTGGGTTAAAAATTTAGGAAAATAAAAGAAAAATAAAGAAGGGTCGTTCTAACGACATTGGCATGTCTTTAGAGGCGAGATGGACATCTCGTGCGAAGGTCGCGAGGACCAGACCACCAAACGAGATCCCACTGCATTACAGTGGGATCTCTATTTCGAATAATCTTACTTTTAGTATTAAGACTCTATTTTGAAATACTTATAGTCTTGTAATTAGATTACATGAGTTGTGTGCATTGATAAAATGATGAAATCATGTGTAGTAAATAATAAATATTTTTATGAAATAAAAATAAAAATGTTATTTTGTTGAAAATAAAGAATGAATAAATATTTGAAGGTTTTGAAATATTAAAAATTAGTGTTTTATGAAAATGGTGTATTTTCTAGAAAGATTGATGTTAAACATTTTTTGAAATAAAATATTTGAAAATAATGATTTTATTTTGGTAAACATTAGTGAAATAATGTTTCTTGCAAAAATGAAGATTTTATGAAAATGGACATTTGTTGAGTTTGAAGAAATAAAATGTCTTTTATTCTTTGAAAGTGTATTTTTGCAAGTATGATGAATTTCTAGAATGAAAAATAAGTTTAACCCATTTAATAGGATTTTAAGGTTTATAATCCATCCTCTCATGCATATAAACTTGTAGTATTTGGATAATGAATGTATAAACACATGTAAAGAATATTTTATTAGGTTTAAACATGGAATAAGAATAGTAGAAATTATCACCCTCAAAGTGTGTGAAAAGGGGATTAAAAGTATGATGAGTACAAAGTTGTAAGACAACATGTGATAAAAAAATGGTATATTCTAGTAAAAATAGTCTTTAAGTGTAATTAGACTTCTTGAATTAAGAAAGTAAAGAAATGTCTCGTTTGGAAAATGGTCATTTGTGGTGTTAAATAAGTGTTAATGGTTAAACATTTGAAAGTTGGTGTGTATAACTTAATAATGTTCTATAACTTAAAAAAGTTGAGATAAAGATGTCTCCAATTAAGAAGAATATTACTCCAAGGTTAAAAAGGGTGTTAAGGTGTTAAAACACTTAAGATGATAGTGTGGGTAACCTAATAGTGTTTTGAAAAAATTAACAGTTGCGAAAATGGAGTAAAAGATGAGTTTGAAAACAAATGGGTAAAATGGTAATTTTACTTAAAGCGAAATATTTTTATGAGATAAATATGTTGGTAAGGGTGTTACACAAATTGATCATAAATGAATATGATTGTTGTAATAAAACCAAGGTTAAAGTGTAAAGGACAAGAAATGGTAAATTTCAAAGTGCAACACAAGTTGGGGGGGCAACCCCGAGTTTTGGCTTTGGCTAGGTAAAAGGAAAAGTGGAATAATGTAGACATTTGTAAAATGTTAAAACACATGTAAAGGAACTCGGATGACATCGAGAAAATTAAGGAGGGTTCGAAGCCCTGGGGTGAAAGACACAAAATAACTGGCCAGAGCATATAGAGCACATAGCCGATGGTGTGGAGCCCGTTCAAGTATGCGGTTACTGAAAGATTCTGAGAAAAGATAAAGGAATAAGTAATATGTCAAGAAATGGATTGTGTGGTGAAATGTGTTAATACAACCTAACTTGAATCAATTAATGAATGTTTCAGTAAAGGTAAAATGGATAAGTAAATGTGTAAATTGATTAATGTCTATAAGTAAGGAAAAAGTGTAAAGTAAGTGAGTAAATGGGAGGTTAAACAACCTAAGTGGTTAAACCCATAATTAACACAAGAATGTGTCGTATAAGGTTTTCACGGTGAACGCGTGTATTGAAAGAATGATTTTCAATGAAAATACTAATGTGGATCGATTAAATGACAAGAGTAATTTCGGTAAAGAAATGGTTTTCGATCAAAATAAGGGTAGTTGTTTCAAGTATTTAACCGTGTGTGTTAAATAAAGTGAGAAATGTTAAAAGGAGAAAAAGGAAGTCTTTTATAAGATTAAAGTGAGTTAATCTGGATGAATAAAGTTTTTGGAACTAAACTGTTTCATATATATACATATATATGTGTGTGTGTGTGTGTGTGTACAAGGTAGTTGCATGTGCACGTAGCTATAACGTGTAAGAGTATTCTTTCTATCGTTCGATTCTATACTGCATTTGTATATTTTTCATTGAGCATTTGACTCACACCCTCTCTTTGTTATGGAAGGTTGGTAACAGTTTCGTATTTTTAGACAGTTATACAGGTAAGTACTTTCTTTTATGTTACATTAGTAGCTCTATATACTTGGACTTCGGGGTGCTCCCCATGGATCCCTCACTTAGTTTATCTATAAATTGAAATAGCATGCTAAACAAGTGAAATGTTAATGAAAATAAAAATGGACTAGCAAATTTATATAGGTTATTTTATTGCACTTCACACCTAACGCCCAGGTCGGATCGAATTTACCACCGGTAACCCATAAGTCTAGGTTGGGAAATTACACCCCCAAGGTAAAGTCCCAAAAGAGGACTGACTCTGAAGGCCCCAAGGGTGATGATCGAAATTTGGTCATCAAGGAGAAGATAAATGTGAAGACTCCAATAATTCCTCCTACTTCCAACAAGAATGAAATCCTCCTCCCTTTTCCTGGTTCTTCTAGACTATATCGGTGGACCAAATTTTTTCTTTGGCCCACTGTCTGCTAAAGGGGGTCGTGCTCGCAGCTCATCGCAAATAACTGAAGTTGCTGGATCCTGACCATCTTTCCATTCGCGCTTCCCAAACTCTATCCATGGTGAGAATTTTTCTTCCCTTTGTTTCCATCTGATCTTTTCATTTATGATTGTGAATTTATCTAACACTTTCCATGTCAATATATTTTGCATCTTGTGTTAGAGTTTACCCAATTCTTAAATAGACTCCAAGACTAGTATAAGGTGAATGGTGAACTTAGCCTGGCCCTCAAGAAAATCGAAAAGGCCGTGGTTAAGGCTCGGAAGGTCTACGAGCGGGAGAAAAGGCCTCCATCGAGGCAATAGCTTTGCTAAAGACCGATCATAGCTTGCTGAAGGTTGAAAACACTCAACTGAAGGCTGAAAATGATCGATTGGTGAGGCTACTGAGTTCCCTACAACCAAAGAGGTTCGCTTTGAGAAAGGATGAGAACAGCATTATGCTGACACCAAGGTCTAGTTGGCCTACATTTGGAAGGCCAGCTTCAAGAAGGGTTGGTATTTGTGCCTGATGAAGGCCGAGGTCCCTACTAAGTTCGAGCTCTTCGGCGAGCACCATCCTGGCTCCCCCCCCCCCCCCCAAAAGCGTCCCAGCCGATTAAGCCAAAAAGTGGCAACCAAAGACAAGGTGGACGAGATCCAGGAGAAGATGAAGGAATGAGGCCTCTTAGATTAGGTTTTATTGGGTTTTGTACTTTTTCTTTTTTAGTCGAAGTGTAAGGGCTCTGTCCACTTCATTATACATATTAATGAAAAGTTATTGTTATAACTGTTTGCGTTATCTTGAATGCCCTTGCTGAATCCTTTTTGTTTTGAGTTTATTTGCTTTTGTATCTTGTTACCGAGGAGATTCCCTCATATTCTAGTAACCTTGATAGCTTGCTTTGCCAAGGCATAAGTGCTTAGGCTACCCGAGAATTTTTTTCTATTCATAAGGCCTTAAAAAATATGACTAGGCCTACAAGGATCAGTCCACCTTGGTCGCTAAGCTAAAGGACGACTTAAAGAACTTATAAGATGTGGGATACTCCAGGCAAAATGAGATAACTGATTTGAAAGCCCAACTTACTGAAGCTAAGGATGTAGGGGAGGTCAGTGCCTTAATCCAGTCTTAGAACGATGATCTCAAGAAGAAGCTTATTGATTTAGAGGAGAGTGTTCGAAGAGGCAATGCCATGGTGATGGGTCTCAATCATGATGTGACGAAGCTTCGATCATTGTTCATAATGGGCCCTCAAGCATCTTGGTTGGCAGTCTATGATGAGGGATGGAAAGATGCTCCAATGAGGATAAAAGAGGCTTAGGACCTAACATATAAGCATGGTTGGTTAAACGCACTTAAGGTAGTCAAAGATCCAAAGGATTCTCAACTTTAGTACATGTACCACATTGAGTTCCTAGAATACAGGCGACCTCCCTTTGGGCGTGATGAGAAGTGGGTCTCCCTAGACGTCATTCCCCTTCAAATCGTTGGGAGCTACTTGATAGGTCACATCAGTGATGATGAAACCATCTTGATCCTAACGATAGTTGGAGGAGGCCCTTTGCAAAGTTCTTGGCCAGCCGACCATAAATTATTGTAATAATATTTTTTTAATTATTTGTAATAGATTGTGTAAATGGTTTCCTTTTGTGGACATTGCCAAAAAGTTAGATTAATATCAATTTTTTCACATTTTTCCATTTCTTTATGCCAAGCATGTGTTATATTTGTCTATATTACCTCTTATGTCATGTCGTCACACTCCCTTAAGCCTAGAATAGATAATGGCAAATACGCACCTAGAGTATGAGCAGTTCACCAGTTCAGGATTTTGTCCGACCAAACTAAGTTGGTTTTTGCCTAGGAATCCCCTATAGAACTTTCAATTTCCTGGCCAATTTATGAAGTCATTTGTGTAGGTCGTGACAATGAGCTGAAGACTTTGAATTTAATTTCAATTAGAAAATTTTCCATTATAATTAAGTTAAAGCCTGCTCGGCACTTAAGAAGATTAATGCCAATTATGGGCCTGTTACTTGGGACAATGTAAAGAAATTGAGTAGCTAAGAAATTGAGAGAATGAGGAAAGGCCTTTATTCATGACTTGAATAATAAATTGCAAGCAACATGAGCTTGAAATGAAAATTTGCAAATAAAACTAAGGTGGTGAAAATAAAACTAGAAGTGTAACTTCTTGAGGTTAGATGCATTCCATACTAGGGGTATCTCCCTTTCTCCCATTATTTCTAGGTGATAGGCTCCTTATAAATCATTAATGATTACTTTGAATAGATCCTCCCAGTCTAGTTTTAACTTGTCGTCTGACAGACTTTTGGTGCTGTCGAGGAACATAATCTCTGACATGGAATTTCCTTTGATTGACCCCTCGGTTGTACTATTTTTCCAACCATTGCTAATAGAAGGCCAGCTTGATCATGTATTGATCTTTCCATTCATCTTCTAGGTCATGTTCATGGCAATGGGATTTATCATTCAATCCTTGCTCGACAACGTTCATTCTCATGGTCAGAAGGCCAGCTTCAAGTGAAATTATGGGTTCCATTCCATATGTGATTGCGAGGGGTGTTTCCTCGGTAGGCCTTCTCGACGTGGTGCGATATGCCCAGAGGACACAAGGGATCTCGTTCACCCAAGCGCCCTTCTCACACTTTCGAGCATAAATACTTGGGTATTTCTGCATATATGGCCACCAGTACCCTTCTTTGATTTCTTGAAATGATAGAGACTTTCCTCCTGCGTGACTGCTATAAATCCCATCATGAAGTTCATAGAGGACTTGGTTTATGTCTTTTGGGTGTACGCATTGAATTTAATGTCCCGTAAAAGACCTTTTGTAAAGCTTTCCCTCAATACCTAGGTAGAAGCGAGTAGCTTTTACCCTAACCTGATGGGACCGTTTCATGTCGGTTGAAAGTCTCTTATTTTTTAAGTATGCAACGATTGGATCCATCCAACATGGACCCTTTTTAATGGAGAGAATATTCTTGGAGGTAATCATTTTGGCAATGCTGGGCTTGGTGAGGAATTTCAGTTCAATTGTTTGCCTGAGATAGGAGTCTACTGTTGAGATTAGGGTTACTAAAGCATTATCATAACTATATTTCTCTCGGGGTAACTGTTGAACATGGACTTCCTCAATTTCTATTATCAACTCATTCACCACTGCGAGATAGGATACCATCTTATCACCCTTCGTATTGAAGTCTCCACTGACTTGGTTGGACACCATTCTAGAATCGTAGTATACTTAGGGCCAACTTGTCCCCAGCAAATGGGCCTTACACAGGTCGGATATAAGTGCTCTATACTCGACCTTATTGTTGGAGGCTTCAAAGCCTAATCTAACCCCATATTTGATCATTACATCTTCTGGTATTACGAGGAAAATTCCTATGCATGCTCCCTTGGAATTGGAAGCACCATTGACAAAAAATGTCCATCTCTCGATCTGACTCTATTCATGGACTTTTGATTGCTTGGCTACTTGTTATTTGATTGGACCATCTCCTGCTAATTTTGTGATGAAATCAGCCAATAACTACCCCTTGACTGCCGTCCTCGATTTAAAGTGAATGTCAAACCTCCCAAGTTCTATTGACCATTTTGACATTCACCCAGAGAGATCAGCTTTGCGAATAACACCCTTAATGAGGAAAGAAGTAATGACAGTAATGGAGTGGTCTTCGACGTAGTGCTTAAGCTTACGGGAAGCTATCACCAATGCATAAGCCAATTTTATTCAACGACAAGTAGTGTTGCTCGACGTCTAGGAGCGTTTTACTATCATAGTAAATAGGAAGCTATTTTACTTATTTCTGGAAGACCAAGGCCGAGCTAACCATGTTGGCTTGAAACTGCAAGGCAGAGGTTGAGAGGGTCCCCTTGATCAAGAATTGCCAGCAAAGATGGTTTGCTTAGGTAGGATTTAATTCCTTCGAGAGCTTTTTAGTATTCGTCATTCTAGGTTAGACCTTTCTCTTTCTTGAGGATATGAAAAATGGTTGGCAATGCTCCAATGACTTAGAGATGAAGCGATTGAGCGTTGCAGGTATCCTAATGAGCTTTTGGATATCGCCTAATATCCTAGGCAACTAGACATTTTGATGGCCTCTATCTTATCTGGATTTGCCTCAATTTTCCATCTTGTTGATTATGTAACCTAGAAATTTTCCTGACTAGATCCCGAATGAGCACTTACTTGCATGGGCTTTATTTCGTAGTACTTAAGGATTTTAAAGGTGTTGGTCAAGTCTTTGAGATAGTCCCCTTGCTTCTGGTTTTGACAATCATATTGTTGATATATACTTCCATTGTTTCCCCCATTTGTTGTTTGAACATTTTTGTGACCAGTCTTTGGTATGTGGATCCAGTGTTCTTAAAGTCAAATGGCATGACCTTGTAATAATATAAACCCAATGGTGTTATGAATGAAGATTTGTCTTAATTGGGGTCGAATAGAGGAATTTGATGATATCCCGAGTAAGCGTCCAGAAAACTCATCCGTTCATGAGCTGCAGTGGCATTGACCAGGTTATCTATCTTTGGAGAGGGAAACTGTCCTTGGGATAAGTCCTCTTAAGGTCGATGGAGTTTATACAAACTCTCCAGCTACCGTTGATTTTGCAGAATACGACTAAATTCGAGAGCCACTTAGAAAATTAAACTTCTCTGATAGACCTTTCCTCTCGAAGTCTCCCTACCTCCTTTTCCACTGCCCTTGCCTTCTCTGGGGATGTTTGATGAATCTTTTGTACAATCGACTTGAATGATGGATCTATATGGATCCGGTGGTAGGCGAGCATAGGATCCATTCCTGACATGTCACATGCATCCCATGCAAATCCATCTAAGTCTTTTCAAGAAAGCAACCAACTCCTCTCTTTCATGGCCAGTCAATGTTGTTTTGATAAAAAAAATTCCTCTTCGTCGGGCTCTTATCAAAAAAACTTCCTCCAAGTTTTCAACGACCCTGTCAGCGAGGTGGATCCTACTCTCCTCCACCCCTGGTCGACCGTGTCATAGTTTCTAAATTAAGGGAGTGGCCCCGTTCAAGGGTGTCTCCAAAAGAACCTCTTTTGTCTTTATTTTCTCCTGCTTGGGCCTAATGGCGGCGATGTAGCATTCGCCTCTTATCTCCATTATGCCCCGATCTATAATGCACTTGAGCTTTTGGTGGTAGGTTAAAGGGACAACTCTCATAGCATGAAGCCACCCTTTGTCGAGAATGGCGTGATAGGGAGAATCAATAAATACTACCATAAACTTGATAAGCTTCCAATTATTCCTTACCCTTACTGGCAAGACCATCTTCCCTAAAGGCGTAGTCATATTCCCTGCGAATCTGACCAATAGGACAGTTGTTTCCTTCAAATTGAACATTTTGAGCTTGAGATTGTGGAAGATCTCCAGGTACATTACCTCCAAGGAACTCCCCTGGTCCACTAATAACTTGTCCACATCCCAGTTTGCATTGCTGAGAATGATCATCAGTGCATCATGGTGTGGGTTTCTCACCCCAATTAAATCAACCTCCAAGAAAATAATGTTCTTGTTGTAATTGACATCCTTTGGTCGTCGATGCTTGCCAGCCTGGATTTTGTCGGGATCTATCTGAAAAGCCTCCATCATAGCTATGACCTTCTTGAGCTCCATTCGAACAGCATTTATACTTAAAGTTAGACGATTCATGTATCACTATAAACTAATGTCTTGTTTCATAGTCCAAGACATTGTCTCGTTTTTGGTCACCGTTAGCGACAACTTGATTGGACTTCTTCTCTATATAATCATTCAAGTTCCCAAACAACTGGGCTAACTCCTCTAGGTGAGATTTCAGTGCCTTACAATTCTCTGACTTGTGTCCGTTTTCCTTGTGGAATGCACACCAAAGCGTGTTGTTCCTCTTGTTCGGATCCCCTCCCATCTTTTTTTCCACTTGAGAAATTATTGATCCTTGATCTTCCTTAGGATCTTGTAGATCGGTTCCTTAAAAAATTATTCTGATGGCTTGAAAAGATTTGGATGAATCCTCTATGCCCCCATTTTTGGCACCGTTTTGCTTTTGGTTTACCTTGTTGGGATTCTTCTCCTTGTCACCTCTTCTGTTTTCTTTAGCGCGACCAGTCTCTACCTAGATGGTATGAACCATATCCTCCACCTTGGCATACTTTTCAATATGTGACATGTGATCGTCAATGGTGTCAGTCTAATTTTTGGTGAGAGACTGATGCAGTATGGAAGTAGGGGCAAACCAATATTGAAAGATGCCACGGGAATCTGTTCCGAGCAGTCTTCCACTTCACTGAACACATCCCAATAACGTTTTGCGTACTCGCACAGAGTCTCTTGTGGCTTTTTCCTCACTATGAGGAGCGAGTCCATCCTCTTCGGGTGAGAGCTACTTGTTATAAAGCGAGTAGTGAAGGCCTCAACAAGGACCTTAAATATCTTAATGGATTTGTGAGCTAGCATCTCAAACCACTTCTGGGTAACATCGCCTAAGCTGGAAGGGAAAATACGACACATTAGGGCATCATTGTGACTCCATAAGGTCATGGCCAACCTATCCTCCTCCTCCTCCTCAATAGTCCTTGAGAAATGAGACTTCATATGGGTAACTAGAGCTCTCCTTGCCAACTCCTTTATAGATCTAAATCCTTGATGATCTTGGTTCTGGTTTATTTCCTTCTAGACCTAACTCCTTATGTCATCTATATGGCGCTCTTTATCTCGATAGCACCTTCCTCAATGACTTCCATATTTCGAACGCTCTTGGTCACACCCGGTGCTCCTTCCTCGGCTGCGAGTCTTTCTCACCCAAGGGCTACGTGTCCGACCATAATGTTTTTAGTCTTCTTGGAAGAGTTATTTCTTTATTCTTTCTAGTCTTTGTTGGAGGCGATAATTTGCCTCAATCTGGAGGCGAGTTTCCCCCTCTTTTCATTTAAGTCAATATGGGTCAAGCTGCGAGATCAAGGTCAATATGGGTTTCTCATGGCTTTCCTTAAAAAGTAATTTCTCTGGACGAAACCTGGGATTCCCATCTTTGGATAACTTCGGACCTGACTCTGAGTGGAGTTAGGTCAGCTCACAAGTCACCAGGTTGGGGGCATTATTTAGGTTGTGAGACATTCTATTCTTTTGTAGGGGTTACTTTCGTAGAAAAAAAAATCGTGCCCAAAGACGGTGCTAATTGTGAGTTAAATTAATCACAACTAATAAATGTTAGATTAAAGAAAGAGTATGCAAATGTCACACACGACATATAAATATACATGTTTTGGCAAACTACCTACCTCCACGAAGAGGTTAATGAGTTATTATTAGTTTCTCTCAAAGTTCTAAAATTATATTCCCCTTGGCCCTGGGGTGTGGGCTGCATTTATAGTCATGTCGAACTACAATAATTGAATTATTCATTGAACTCCCTTAAGGTTGTTTTTGCCCCGTGTAGTGACTCCATGATTATCTCGTTCGAGATTTTGGGTAATCTATATGAGCTTATTTCAAAGAAAAAAACTTCATAATTATCCACATGATAAGTGTTTGTGTTGATCCTTCTTATTAATAGATTGGGTCGAACTTGTATTAGGCGTTATTGGGCTTGGTCGAACAGTTCAGAGTTGGGCTCAACTATGGTTTGGCCCACACATTTTCTTTAGACATAGTACTTCTTAAGACGATCTAGATTCGTCGGCCTACAGAATTTCATTCCATGGAGATCGACTAGGAGGGTTGTACCTCATGATAGAATTTTCTTCACAATGTACGGTCTCGTCCAATTGGGAAGAAAGCTTCCACGGGGGTCCCATATGGGCACTATGATTTCCTTCAGTACTCTGTCTCCTTGTAAAATGCATTGATCCTTAAATTTTTTGTTAAATTCCTTAGTGATGCATCTGTGGTAGCCTTGCATATGATAGAAAGCTAGCGAGCAACATTCCTCTAGAAGTGTCGATTCTTCATATCTAATCTTCAACTAATCATCCTCGATAATCTGATTCTCAAGCACCACCCTTAGGGAAGGGATTTCCATTTTTATCGATAATACAACTTCCATCCAATAAAAGAGTTAGTATGGGATGGCCCCGATAGACGCTCTGATGGACGTCTCATATCCTCATATTGTATACGATAATCTATCAACCCGACCACGTCATCCTTCCATCATTTTGCTTAAGACAACCTTCACATTCTTATTAGAAAATTCAACAATGTCCTTGGTCTATGAATGATACGAAAATGATTTGCTCCCTTGGATTTAACGAGCTTTGTGACTTCTGCTTCAAAGTGCAACCCATTGTTGAGATCAATTTAAAAGGCATGGCATACCTGTAGATAATGTTTTTGGCATTCAACAAAATGTATAAATCGACCTCAATCTATTTGGTGAAATAGTCGATGGCTACCAGGATGAACTCGTGCCTATTAGAGGCCTTCAGAGTAACTTCTTTGATGATGTCGATTCCATATGTCAAGAATGTCTATAGTGGCATCATGTTGTAAATTTCTCTTGGATGCATATATTATAAATTTATTAATTGTTGGCACATGGGGCATCTGTGGATGTATGTTGCAGTCATGCTAGAGTTCTCTCATAGTATCATTATCGGATTTCTTTGCCAACATGTGGTTATTCATGTGGAGACCATATTCTTCTCCATGGATTTCTTCCATTATCTTTTTGGCCCCATCTTGGTGAGGCACCGTAGGTGAATGACATCCGAGTTCCTCTTGTACAGTTGCCCAGTATACATGATGAATTGGGCATTCCACTGTTAGAGCGATATCTTGTCCTTTTTACTGGACCCTTGAGGATACATTCCTTCTCGAAGGAGTCTCTAAATGTCTTGATAGTATGGTTCTTGACCAATAGTCTCAGTTATGTAGATATCGTAAGTGAAACCAGGTCGCTCTTATTTTTATATATCCACCAGCACCTTGTTTATCTCATCAGGGATATCTATCATTAAGGAAAGAGTATTTAAGGTATCAACGAAGATATTTTGATCTCAAGGGAGGAAAAATAATTAGACGTCCTCGAACAATAAGGTTACCTCTTCAAGGTACTTGTGGTATGGCAATAACTTTTCTTTTTTTATCTTTCGATGACCTAAAATTTAGCAGATAATGAGGATTGAGTCCCCAAACACATAGATTCATTGTATCCCCTTTCCATGGGCTATTTTCAGTCCAAAAATGCAGGCTTCATATTCAATAATGTTCTTCGTGCATGAAAAGCTTAACTAGATGATTGTATCTTGGTGTCTCCCATATGGTGACATTAACAACATTATAATGCCCATCGAAGTATAATTTCCATCTATACTCGTCTTTGCTATTTTCCCCTAAGATGTCTTCATATAAAAAAAGGGTGGTGATTTTGTCTTTTCCCTCTAAAGGATATTTAGGAAAATAGTTCGCAATGTCTCGTACTTTAATTGTCTTTTTGTGTACGTACTCGATGTCGAATTCAGTAAGAAAGTGTAATGCCCTGACCTGGGTTTGGGACAACGTTGGGTCAACTCGCACCGAGTCAAGGAGTTAAATGGGAAGGGGAAAGTTTAATTAATTTTTTTTTTTTTTTTTGGAAATGAATTTGTTTTTTATTCATAAGAAGTAGAAGAACTTGCCTCTGCTAAATAGTGGTCATCACAAAAAGAATCAGAAGAAGGATAAGAAAAATGGAATAAATGAGGTTCTTTATATACTAGAACCCTTACAATAACAAAAGAGAAAGATGAAATCAAAGACAATATGACACAACCTGAAATGAGCATAAAGCACTAGTGGCCTCTAGACATGTCTGAAAGAAGAAAAATCCCATTTATCAACTCTAGTAAGGCCCTTGATTTTCTTCGGAAAGTCCTTATAAGAAGAAGAGAATTTTTTATTTGAATCTTAACTGACTAATTTAGCAAGAAAGTCTGCTACCTGATTTGCCTCTCTTAAAATATGAGCAACTTCTAAATTGGACATTTTCAAAATTTGAACGATTTTATGTACATCCCAGTGAATTTTCCATGGAATTTTTCCTTTACCTTGAATAACATCAACTAAGACTTTAGAATCACTTTGAATAACAAGGTCATAGTCTTTTAAGTCCTTATAGAACTCCAAACCTTTCAACATTTCCAAAGCCTCGGCTTCCATATTAGAGACTTCTCCAAAGTGATCATATAAAGCCCAAATCATATCCCCTAAATGGTTTCTTAGAATACCTCCCCTCCTCCCTTTCCCGAGTTTCCTCTAGAACTTCCATCTACATTGGGTTTCAAGACACTTGAAGTGGGATTATACCATTTAATTTGCAGCCTCTTCTTTAGAACCTATTCAACAAAGAAAACTTTATTGGCCTTAATTTCTTGCTTGATATGTAAGATCACTGATGTCACACTGGGGGAAATAACATCACATCTACTTTTATTTCTAGAAGACCATAAACACCAGCAGACTATTGAGGGGATAACTATACTGATCAACTAATTAACCTTAGCTCCATGAAGCCACCATTTGAATAATTGATTTTTAACACCACATCCCTTTGTTCTTTGGATACCAAAGTCCCTTGACATTTGGTCCCAAATTCTATCAGCTATATCTCCCTCTTCAAAAATATGGTTTGTGGTTTCTTCTTTTGGGCTTAAACAGCAGAAACACTTTCATGGACCTCTAAAACCTATAGTTTTTATCTTCTCAAATGTTGGGAGCATGTTATTGAGGAGTTTACACAAAAAGATGGACATTTTTTGAGGAAGTTGCTTGTGCCAAATGAATTTGAACTGAATATGGAAACTCTTTTTGTTCTACATAAGTCCCAAGCTTAAGAGATTGAGAAAGCACCTGTATTGGATGGCTTCCATATTAAGGTATCTGGAGAGTTTGGAATAATATCTTGAAAATTCAAAATTTCTTAAGTAACAGCAAGCTTAAAAAGAAGAGAAACTTTATCTTCATTCAAGTTAATATCAGCATCCCGGAACTCGTTTACCAGACCAAAATCAGACTCAGAATAGTTTTTGCAAGCTTTAATTCCCCAGTTGTCCAGCACTATATTAATATTAACTTCTCTAATTTTCCACTTTAGATGATCTTCTGCCTTTTCTCTGATTGAACACAACATGTTCCATGAATGAGCACCACCTCTGATAGGGGCCACAGTGGGATGAAACTTTTGACATTAAGCATACATATATTTTGCACATAGAGAAGATTGAGATCTAAAAAGCCACCACATTTTCATACTAAGAGAAGAGTGGACATCAGAGATGAGTCTAACTCCCAATCCACCTTCTTTGATTGGCCTAGCTATGAACTCCCATCTACACCACTGGTGTCTAGGATCATTATAAGAAGAACTACAAAAAACTTTAGATAAAAGAGAATTTATTCTAGAGATGATTTCTTTTGGAGGGGTTAAGGCATAAATAAGATATAGAGTCATAGAAGATAACACTGATTTGATTAGGACAAGTTTACCTCCTGGACTCAAGCATTTTGCCTTCCAGCCTTGAATTTTGTTTTTGATTTTCTTGACCAAGTCTTCAAAATAAGAAATCTTATTCCTTCAACTATAGATAGGGTAGCCTAAGTATGTGATAGGATTATATTTGAGTTGCATACATGTACAATCCTTCAATTTATTTAAAAGCCAAAGACAAATTTGTTTTGAGGCCACCATGTTGCTCTTGCTTCTATTGATTAACTGACCAAAGACTTTCTCGTACAAACTCAGAGGCTTCATCGGGTTCTTGACTTCCCTCCTCACTCTAGAGCTGAAAATAATGATATCATCTGCAAAAGCCAAATAGTTAAACATAGGACTGCCTATTGTCATTCTATATCCCACATAATTGGTTTTGTACATTAGATCTTCCAATTTTTTTGAAAAAACATCAGCCATGATAATGAATAGGCTAAGGGAAATATGATCCCCTTGCCCAAGACCTCTTGAGGATTTGAAAAGGCATGCATTCTCCCCAATGATCATTATAGTGAACCAAGCGTTAGAGATGAGTCTCGAAATAAGGTCCAACCATTGCTCACAAAAATCCATTCTCCTTATGACTTTAATCAGAAATAGCCAAGAAACCCTATCATAAGCTTTAATCATGTCCAACTTCGAAATGATATTCCCTCCATAGTTTTTGTTGTGGATTCTAGATAAGCATTCTTGATCCAATAAAACATTTTCAGTGATTGATCTTCCTCTTATGAAACCTGATTGAACTAGGGATATAATTTGGTCTAGTAAGTTAGCAACTCTTTCATTTAAAATTCTTGAGAAAATTTTATTGATAAAGTTTTGCATACTTATAGGCCTCAAGTCATTAAAGGTTTTTGGATTGGAAATTTTAGGAATCAAAGAAACTTTGGTTGTTGTAGTAGCTTTTAGGAGGGTATATCCTGCAAAGAAGTTGTGAATTGCCTTCAATATGTCAAATTTAATGTCTTCCCAGAAGAAATTGAAAAAGAAACCATTGAATCCATCCACCCAGGCCCGCTAAAGGAATTAATACCCTTCACTACTTTCTCTACTTCTTCTAAAATAGGCCATTCAGTGATCTTTTGATTCATTTAATCTGAAATTAAAACAAGAACACAACTCAACAGCTGGTCTTCACCTTCTGTATTAGTACTCTCTTCTGAATGGAACACCTCTGTGAAATGAGCTACTGCTTCAGCTTGAATATCCTCCTTTATAGAAGCCCAAGAACCATCACTCTTCTTGATGTTTTTAATTAAAAGACTTTTATGCTTACTTTTAACCATTCTAGGAAAATATGTTGAGTTTCTCTCTCCTTCCAGAGACCATTTTTCATTTGATTTTTGGGCCCAAAACTCTTGTTCTATCCTAATACTTTTGTTTTACATAGCAGTAGATTTTGAGAGATATTCTATATTTTTCTCTGAGGGATCTTGTTCAGAATCTAACTCTTCTTTTAAGAGACTATCCTCAGCATTCCTTGCAGATTGAAAGAAGTCTCCATAGCAATTTTTACTCCACCTACTAAGCTTTCTCCTTATAGCTTTGATCTTGAAAGAAATGGCTAGGATGGGGTTACTGCACTCCACTTCTTTCCATGTGGATCTGACTATAGCAAGGCATTCTTCCTTCTCAGTTCAGAATTTTAAAAAAGAAAAAGATTTTGAGGGCCTTTCATTAGCTATCTTACCAATTAAATGGAGAGGATTATGATCATACATGCTTCTATTAAGATGATTAACTTCCCAATCAATACCCAATTCAAGACATTTTTTGTTCATTAGAACCCTATTCAATCTCACCAAATACTGCTATCTTGACTTCTTTTATTGAACCAAGTAAATTTTGAACCTTGAAAACCCATAACCACAAGGCCATTGGCTTCAATACACTCTAGAAATTCAAATATAGCACCAGAGTTTACTACATTGCCACCTGCTTTCTATGATGGATCAGCAATGATGTTAAAGTCACCTCCTATCACCCAAGCTAAATTCGTATCCATTGTAGATAAGTGTTGCCATAACATTCTCCTTTGATTTCTAATGCAGCTTGCATACACAAAGCTACATTGCACTACTTCATTTTTCCCTACTAGCTTGACTTGAAAAGTTATGCATTGAGACATATCAGACACTACATCCCATTCAACGCCTTCTTTATAAAAACACCATATCTTACTGTTAACATTGTATTTGCATGAAGAGAACCCAAGATTCAACCTATAACCTCTAATCTTCTCAATCATTTTCTTTGGCTCTAAAATAACTAACAGATGAAGCTGATGGATTCTCTTAAGTCTCTTAAGTCTCCTAATTTCACCTTTTTTGAGACCCCCCTTATATTACAGATAAGAGAATCTATCAGTTGGAACAGTGAGAGATTATAGAGTTAGAGCTGGACCTTTAAATTCTCATAAAGTTACTGCCAGGATCCTTCTTAAATCCCCCTTTTGTGGAAGAATTTTTCTTCCTTGTAACTGTTGTATAACCTTCTTGTTGCTCGTTTCTGGATTGAGGGGTGTTCTCCCCGTTTTCTTCTAGATGGGACTCTGTATTCACTGGACTATTATTTTTTAGATCCTTTGAGTTCAAACATTCCACTCTGATAAGAATTTCAGCCTCCCCTTGTGCCATATCTTCCACTATGTTGTTACTGGAATCTATCTGTACTCCTGTAGAATTACCAATTATACCCATTGAATTATGAGTATTAGGTGGAATATTTGTAGGTGACTTTGCTTTAGCGGTTTGATTAGCTTCCTTTGCCTTTGGGGATAGTAATTCGTTGACTTCTTTAAGGTTTTTTGGATTAGGCTTGAGAAATGAAGATATTAAGGTTTGGGAATTAACTTTCCTGTTGTTTTCTCTTCTTTCTTGAATTTCTCCTTCTTCATTCTCTATTTTTTCACCACTGTCTCCTTTATCAAATTCTTCTTCTTGCTGGAATGCTTCCTTTGTTGATTGTTGCCCAAACGATTTTTGAACCCGTTCTTTAGTAGATACTTTACGATGTACTTCAACACTTTTTTCCTATTGTTGAATTGCCTTTACTGAGTTAGACTCCACTCCCTTCTTTATGTAGCACTTTTCCTGGTCATGTCCTTTCTTGCCACAATAGAAAAAGAAAGGGGGTAAGTATTCATAGACTATAGTTTGCCAAAATCCAGTACCTTTGTTTTTATTACCAATCCAAATTCTCGATGGAAGGGTCTTTTTGAGGTCTGCTTCAACACACAATTTTGCCACACTTGGACGAGCTAGGGAGTCAGTATCACTACCTATATTTAAAGGGTTTCCCACAATTGTCCAATAGAGAATAAGCATTCTTATTATGAAGGTGTATAGGGAGAATATGTAATAGAATCCAAACCAGAATAATGGAAGATTCCATTGATTTTCCTCATTTATTTGGTATTTAAATTTTCTATTTTAGCTTGAGAAAGGGGTGACCACTTTATGTAATTAACCAATTTGCAAGATTTATTTATAAATTTTTGAGTTAATCCACAATACTAATTAAGAAGAAAATAAATCACTACCATCTTATATTATTACAAATTATGGCCGAAGGCCCAAATAAAAGTTCAAATACTAAATATGCAAATACCAAATGTCCATTGTTTGAAAACAAATACAGAGCATTCTAATGATGTTGATCGCCCCCTGGGGCCTTACTCGAATCCTGCCCGACGTTCCTACTCGACATACCTAGGGTGGGGTGGGGGTTTTAACATAAAAACAGGGGGTGAGAGAATGCTCAACAGGGTGGGTAATACTAAGCTATGCATTTTCTACAAAAATAATATACATATACATGTATTTTAATCAATTAAGAAAAAGCTAACAATTTAGCTAGTATTAATGCAACTACATACAATGCACTCGAGTGATGAGCTCATACTCACACTTGACCAATTTTACCACACTTCACCGAGTCTAGAGACTAATTACTCATATTTTATCCTTTAGCCTCATCTATCGCCTTTCCATTAAATTTCTTTCTTAAATTACAAGTACAACCAATTAATTCTGTTTTCATTATCTTTCTCGGAATTTTTTAAATAGCGCATACTTTAATGGGATTCACACCATCGGCTACGCCACCATATGCTCTGGCCAATGATTTTGGGTCTTTCGCCCCAGGGCTTCTAGCACTCCTTAATTTTTCCAATGTCATCCGAGTCTAACCTTTTTTATGTGCTTTTAACATTTTATCCAATGTCCACATTATTCCATTCTTTTTTAGCGTTGTCTTTGATATCATGGCTTTGAAGAATTTTTCACATTATCAATGTGCCAAAACTTACTTTATCTGCTTTTCACCCAAAAATAGACCAACAAGGTCTCAAGAGGGAACCTAACCCTTAGGACCCTCAAGTTCGTCAAAATCCCCTTTTTGCCATTATTTTGAGAAAAACATTGTCTTTGACTTTATGTTAGCACAAGAAGTAAATCATTTCTTCCAACATTGTTTTCGTTATTTCATGTTAAAACCCATACTTATCTATTTTATGTTTTGTCCATAAAATGGTGTTCATCATTTAAGACCATTTAATCAAAATCCATAGTCTTGCCTTATGATCACATGGAAACCCCAACTTTAGTTTTTATTTATCATAACAATATTTAGCATATTTTGGGGTTGTTTTTCTATACTGGTTCATTTTACTACAAAACCCATTTTATCATGTTTATTCAAGTCTACCATCTCACCATTTAACATACTACATGTTCCTACATGTTCAAGATAGGATTTCAACCTAGGAATACCTCAAATATCCATTTAAATCAAGACTAATCATTGGTTTCATATAAATTCACGTGCTTTATTCCAAATATCAAGGTAAATGCCCTTTTTATAAAAAAAACATTTAGGGTTTGTCTTGAAGAAAATTCCATTTTCTACAAGACCAATTATTTTATAAATGTGACTACATTTTTAGGCATTAATATCCATCTAGCAACATCCTACATGAATTCCATAGCTAGAAAAACCTTGAAAAAACATGGAAGGAAAACCCTACCTTAGATTTAGAAGAGGAGAAATCATAAATGGATGACTTGAAATCTCCTAAAACTCCTAAGCTCCAAGACACCTAGCTTCTTCAATGCTCTGCAAAAAACCTTTCTATAATGTAGCTCCACCACTTTCTTCTTGGAAGAGATATTAAAAATGGTAGAATGGGTGTAGAGATGGAGTAGTTTAAGGTGTACGAGTGGTTGGTAACACTCAACAATGGAGGAACAAAGACTTTTGGGGTGGAAGATAGCTATAGGCTCTTGAGAGAAAGGAAAAGTCTGACAATAGTGAGGGAAATTCTCTCCCTCTTCTCCCTCTTACAATGTGACACCCCGACTAATTAAATACCGGGTAGCTACTCCTTTATTAAATTAATACAAAATGCCAAGTTGGTTCAGTTAATAGCATCTCTGTCGAAAACGTTTTAATAATTTCTAACCACCTAGTATTTAAAAGCGAGTTGCCAATTTTAAGTTAAATCTGATTAACATGAAATAAGTGAAGAATAAAAGAATAACATAACCATACACAATAAAGTCCCAATAGTGAAATCAACAAGTAATAATGAGTCTGGAGGAAATATTCCTCACAACAATCCCAATATGGAAATAAATAAAACAAGTCTGCATCCTGAATTAATTACAAACCAAAGTCTGAATAACTGAAATATAAAATGTCTCTAATAGAAATGGACGACGTGCCCTACAAATGAGGAACACTGAATAGAGTCAAGACAAAAGAAGCGTCTACTAGCAAGGCCCTGTAACTTCCACAAACATCTACAGCTCGTCACATGAATGGAAATCCTATGCATGGTGTCCTTGTGCCTGGGCACCTAAAAGGTTTTTACAAAAATAGATTTGAAAGTAAACGGGTCAGAGCCCGAAAGTGGAGAGTATTTTAAAAACAGCAAGTGCTTTAATAACATTAAAACACTGAATGCAAAATACATGTTAGGACGTGCACTCACATGAAATACTCACCTCTCGACTACTTGTGCACTCCTAACGTACCGTACCCATCTAAGGGACATTCATATCTAACTAAACCGTCATAAGTTCTACCCCTTTATACTCGATTCCCATTATACATTCTAACGTTATCAATTAAATAGAGGGCTTTACTTAAACTCGGATTCTCACTTATTAGCAATACAATTTACTGGAGGTTATCCCCTTATTTATCTTCTCAAGTAGTTACTATAAATTATTCTCATAATTAAACATGACAAGTCTGTTCATTTAACCGTATATTATTCACATCATAAATATACAATACAAGCACCCCGAGACTAAGCTACGGTGCACACATACTCTGCTATCCATCCCGGTACATCACGTACATAAGGATCACGCATTCCGAGTCTCTCAGGAATCGTTCTCAGATAACAACAATCACAATCAATGGAGGCGAACACAATCACATCACATGGGTCACGCACATACCTACGCTCCCACGATCAGCAGTCTTATTAACTTCCCCATAAGTCCTTCTCTGACCTATGTCCTCGAGGTACCAATCTTAATCCAGGCACATAAAGATTAGACGGCCCTAAGCGAACGTAAACCTCCCGTGATAGCAAGTATGGTAGGTATGTCATACACATAAAATCATATACATATACTAAGCATGCACACATCTTAGTAATTACCATAATTTATTAGTGGTATACTTCTCATTCTTATACCAATACCCATGTCCCCAGTTTATATATACACATCATCCATTATCCTCACATCGTAATTAGTTATTCGCGTCCAATCCCACAATTATCATTCGGTCTAATTTACTATTTTATAATTTACTTCCTCAATAAATCCCAAATCTCCCAACTATACCAATTACTTAACATGAGAAAGTTATCTCATCAATTAAACAAGGTTACGGGACACTAGAAATCTAATCAGGCCAAAAAGGCCAAACCGTCAACTCGTTAGAAGTCTCGTTCGAACGAGAGTTCGTTCGAACGAAGTGGGCATCTAACGAGATCTCATTCGAACGAAAGGCATCGAACGAACATCCCGCTCATTAGAAGTCAAACTGTCAACTCGTTAGAAGCTCGTTCGAACGAGCTCGTTCGAACGACCTGGGCAGGCCTTGTAACGAGGTGACAGTTTCGAGCCCAGAATTCTCCTATCTCGTTTTTTCCAATTTTCTTCACCTCTAATCTCATCTAAACATCATTCCAACAGTAGTTCAAGGTTTTGAATCATTTATAAACATACTTAGGTCATCTTTTAACATATATATGGGATCAAATCATCCTAAACCACATTTAATCATCAAATCTCCCCCATTTTCCCCAAATCTCATGAACATGAACCCTAGAACTTTAGAGTTATCAATAACCATAATTAAATCCGTTTTTGTGTTATAAAAGATGTATTTCTATCAGAATAATCACCCAAACATGATTCTACATGCAATCTCCTTATCAAAATGTGAATTTCTAATTCCAATTCAATGGGTTTTTATCAATCTCCCAAAACAATGCAATTTTATAAATTTCTAAGCATGGAAGAAACATTCGCTTAAAATTAACGTAATTAAACCACTTGCCTTGGATTATTCTCTGAATTTGGTGTTGAATTGATGAAGGTTGCTCTCTCTCCTTTTTCTCCTAAGGTTGAAGGTTGAAGATGAAGGTTAAGGTTTTCTCTTTTGGGAACCTCTCCTAACTTCTCATGAAACTCCCGTAGCCCATTAAGTCATTTAGTGTTGTTAGTGGGTCATTAAATTCCCTATTTTTAATTCCCAAAATTCGTTGGTCAAAATTCCCCAAATTTCAAAATTCCTAAATACCCTTTTAAGTTGTCGGTATGGCCCAAAAATGCCCCGGGACCCAAATTAAACCCCCGGCTAGTGTTTTCTGACTATTTCGACCCTTCCGGACTCGTTGGCGCACTCAAAATGACCATACAATTGATAAAAATAAAATTCACTTTTTAATTTAAATAATTACATTCCTGACGCGACGGTCACGCACGTCCCAACAAAATTTCCCAAATTGCCGTATTTCAGTCTCGCGATAATTTTAATATTTTCAATATTCATATACTACCATATATACGCATTATAATCAAATACCAACTCACATCTCGTTAGTATTTTATCCGGATTAATTCTCAATTAATACACATTTAATTTAATTAATCCCATAAATAAATATCGATAAAAATGCGGGATATTACATACTTCCCCCCTAATAACAGAATTTCGTCCCGAAATTCGGAACTAAAAAGTACCTGGTAAGAACAACTCTGGATAACGTTCGCGCATCTCATCCTCGTGCTCCCATGTGGACTCCTCGGCATTATGATGCCGCCACTGAACACGTACTAACGAGACTATCTTTGACCGCAGTTTCCGCTCACTTCAATCCAAAATAGCAATCGGCCCCTCCTCGTAGGAGCTATCAGGCTAGAGATCGATGTCCTCCAAAGAAATGTGAGAATGAGCCAAATCGTCCCTAAGATATTTCCTTAGCGAGGAAATATGAAACACATCATGAATCCTGTGCAAATGCTCCGGTAACCCAAGTCTATATGCAACAGGCCCAATCCGCTCGATGATAGGGAATGGCCCCACATATCTCGGTGCCAACTTCCCCTTCTTCCCAAATCGCATAATCCGCTTCATAAGAGATACTCTGAGTAAAACCTGGTCCCCCACTTGGAACTTCCTGAAGAACCTCTTCGCATCAGCATAGCTCTGCTGCCGATCCTGAGCTACCCGAATGCGACTCCGTATCAATTCTATCCTCGTCGAAGTATCCTGAATTACTTTCGACCCAAGTAGTTTGTTGTCCCCCACCTCCAACCAACATGCTGGGGAACGACAAGGTCTACCGTACAACGCCTCAAATGGAGCCATGCCAATGGTGAACTGGTAGGAGTTGTTGTAAGCAAACTCCACCAGTGGAAGGTACTGCTCCCATCCACCCCCAAAATCAATGATGCACATACACAACATGTCCTCTAACATTTGGTTTATACGCTCGGTTTTCCCATCGGTCTGCGGGTGATATGCCGTACTCAACCGCAACTCCGTGCCCATGGCCTCCTGAAAACTTTCCCAAGACTGCAAAACAAATATCTTGTCTCGGTCAGACACGATATTTAGGGGCTCACCGTGAAGTCTCACTATTTCTGCAATAAAAAGGTGGGCATACTGTCCCGTAGTGTAGTCTGTCCTTACGGGTAAAAAATGAGCGACTTTGGTCAACCTGTCCACAATTACCCAAATGGAGTCGTGACCCCTTTGTGACGTAGGTAACCCCGTGATAAAGTCCATGGAGATGCTCTCCCACATCCACATCGGGACCTCTAATGGTTGTAGAAGTCCTGCCGGTCTCTGATCGTCCACTTTTACCAGCTGACAAGTGGCGCATTTAGAAACAAACCCGGCAATATCTCTCTTCATCCCGCTCCACCAATACTGACGTCTCATGTCTTGGTACATTTTGTCCCCACCGGGATATACCGCGAACCGTGAACCGTGCGACTCTGCCATCACCTCGTGTCGCAATTCCTCCCCTTCCGGAGCTACCAGCCTCCCATTGAAGCGTAATCCCCCGTCTGAGCTAACGGTATAGGACTCGGATCCCTCTGCTAATAATCTAACTATCTTCTCCTGACAGAACGAGTCATCTGCTTGTGCCTTTACCACTCTTGTGACAATCTGCGGTGTAACAGTCATCACAGACATGAACGATCGGGCCACTGCATCCTGGTGTCCCAACTCCTTCCACTTGGCCTTCCACACCCCTGCCACCTCATCTACTGGCCTACGGCTCAACGCGTCTGCTACTACGTTAGGCTTCCCCGGTTGATATTGGATATCAAACTGATAATCCTTCACAAACTCAAGCCACCTTCGCTGCCGCATATTCAGCTCCTTCTGCGTGAACAGGTATTGTAGGGACTTGTGGTCCGTGAACAATCGAAACTTCTCCCCCAAAAGATAATGTCTCCGAATCCGAAGGGCAAATACAATTGCAGCTAACTCCAAATCATGAGTGGGGTAATTCTTCTCGTGAGGCTTAAGCTTACGGGAAGCATAAGCTATTGCCTGACTCTCCTGCTGTAAAACACCTCCAAGTCCTTGTAAGGACGTATCGGTGTAAACTAGATACTCAACTCGCGGTCTCAGCAATGCTAACACAGGTGCTGAAGTCAACTTGTCTTTCAACTCATCGAATGCCAACTGACAGGCATCACTCCAAATGAACGGCACACCTTTACGAGTCAGATGTGTCAAAGGACCCGCTATCTTTGAGAAACCCCGAATAAACCTCCTGTAGTATCCTGCTAGGCCCAAGAAACTACGGATCTCAGTCGGTGTTGTGGGCTATCCTCACTCCCTTACCGCGGATACCTTCCCCGGATCAACAGATATCCCCCGGTCGGAAATAATATGTCCCAAAATTGAACCTCCTTCAGCCAAAACCCGCACTTCTCATACTTTCCATACAACTCGTTCTGACGTAACGTCTACAAAACCTATCTCAAATGCTCGGCGTGATCCTCCTCTGTCTGGGAGTAAACCAGAATGTCATCAATGAAGACAATAACGAGCTGGTCTAGGAACTCTCTGAAAACCCTATTCATCAAGTCCATAAAGAAGGCTGGAGCATTGGTCAAACCAAAAGGCATAACCCAAAACTCGTATGAACCATATCTCGTTAAGAAAGCAGTCTTCGAGACGTCCTCTTCCCTGATACGCAACTGATGGTATCCCGATCGCAAATTAATCTTTGAGAAGAAAGAAGTTCCTCTCAGGTGGTCGAATAAGTCATCGATTCGGGGCAATGGATACTTATTCCGTATCGTGACTTTATTCAACTCCCAGTAATCTACACACAACCTCAACGATCCATCCCTCTTCTTTACGAACAACACAGGGGCACCCCACGGTGAAATACTCCTCCGTATAAACCCCTGACCCAACAACTGCTCAATCTGATCCCGTAACTCTCTCATCTCAGCTGGAGCCATACGGTAAGGTGCGCGGGCAATAGGCCGAGTGCCCAGCGTCAAATCGATCATAAAATCTATCTCTCTACTCGGAGGTAGTCCAGGTATATCCTGAAATACATCGGCAAACTCTCGAACAACCGAAATCGAATCAAGTGGTATCACCACTTCCTTAGAGGTCTCCTCCTCTATTTAGTACAAGTGAGTGGACGATCCTCCCTCAGGGCGAGGCATCCCCACTAAAAACATCTCCTTCCCGGGAATATCAAAGATAATACTCCTACTAAAATAGTCAATCATGGCTCGGTACGCAACTAGCCAATCCATACAAATAATGGCATCACATTCGGTCATCTCTAACACTAACATATCCGCGGATAAAGTAAACCTCCCGATCTCTATACCCACACCTCTACACATAAGCGAAATCATGGAACCTCTACTCAACGGTGAGTCTACACAAGTAGCGGTGGTCTTTGCAGTGTCTAATAACCCAATAGTGCATGCAAATCTCATGGCAATGAAACAATGTGTGGCCCCCGAGTCAAATAAAATACGCCCCAGAGTCCCCTGAATAGAGAACATACCCTCAATGGCTGGTCGATCCTGTGGGGCTGCGACCTGCTGGAGTTGATACACTCTCCCATACTGAAGTTGTCCCTACTAAACTGGGACCGCTGGCACGGGAGGTAGTGCTGCCATCTGTGGTGGTGCTGGGAGGGCGGCGGGAAATATAGGCCTCTGCGGCTCCTGTCGAGCACCGTGCTGCTGCTGCTGCGGGGCCCTGCCCCTATCAGGACAATCCTGGCATTTGTGGCCAGTCTTGCCACAAACATAACACTTCCCCGGGAAGTTCCGTCCTCTCTGTCCCTGCTGCCCTCGGCCGTGGTGGCCGTTACCATTCCTCCCCTGGCCGTGTTGGCCCTGCTGAATCTGCTGCTGACCATTCTGACCCTGTTGTCCCTGATGGACGTTCGGACCTTGGTGGCCCTGCCTAAAACCTCCCTGTCCGTGTCTGAAATTCCCCGATCTGAACCTCTTATGATCCCCCTGTTGGGACCCCTGGTCACCCTGCCTCTGCCCCTGAGTAGATTGTGCTCCACTGGCACCATTTCCTCCAGTCCTACCCTGATGGCTGGACTCTCCTGATCTCTTGCTCTCAGCCATGTGAAAGCGGTGATCCTGGAAGTGTAACAGTGCAGCGTTAACCACGTCAGAATAAGTGGCCAACGAGAGGTTCCCCAATAAATGCTGACGGATCCTCCATGTCAATCCATCTGTAAACTTCTAGATCTTCTTCTCCTCTGTCGGTATTTCATCCGGAACAATATTCAGTAAATTAGTGAATTCGGCCTCATACTCGGCCACAGTCTTACCCTCCTGTCTAAGGTTCATCAACTTCCTCCTCATTTCCATGTGAACAGCTGACGGAAAAGATTTGCGGTCGAACCGCACCCAGAACTCCTCTATCGTGAGAGTATCTCTCTCCACTGCGGTGGTAATAGACTCCCACCACTGCAATGCAGATCCCACTAGCTTGAAAGTAGCTAGTATCTGCCTCTGAACATCGGTGCACTCATACATCCTCAAGTGCGTCTGAATATCTTTCCTCCACTGACTAGATACCACAACATCGGAGCTAACTGTGAACTCCGGAGGGTGTGCTTTCTGAAAAGAATCACGAACGCGTTCCCAAGCAAACGGGAATGCATGTGCCTGAACTGGCGCGGCTATCGACGCCTGGGGTGGTGCCTCCTATACAACGGCTAGGGCGGAATTTACCGCTTGGGCTACAATAGCTGCAACCTCGGCGGCATTCATGGTGCCCTGTACTGGTGCTGGTTGTGGCTCGGGCTGTGCATCCCTAAGAACTCGCTGCGCACGTCGTGGAGGCATCTGAAATGAGAGTAAAGTCTTATAAGCTTGCAGTTATTATCTCAAAATATCTGAAGAGCGTAGTATATACAAAAGAATACAACAGTCCTAAATTATAGGGCTCTGCATCAAAGAAAGCTCAGCGGAAACATAATAAGCCGTACAGATCCTAAAGGACACTAGAACCTGATGCTCTGATACCACCTGTGACACCCCGACTAATTAAATACCGGGTAGCTACACCTTTATTAAATTAATACAAAATGCCAAGTTGGTTCAGTTAATAGCATCACTGTCGAAAACGTTTTAATAATTTCTAACCACCTAGTATTTAAAAAGAGAGTTGCCAATTTTAAGTTAAATCTGATTAACATGAAATAAGTGAAGAATAAAAGAATAACATAACCATACACAATAAAGTCCCAATAGTGAAATCAACAAGTAATAATGAGTGTGGAGGAAATACTCCTCACAACAATCCCAAAATGGAAATAAATAAAACAAGTCTGCATCCTAAATTAATTACAAACCAAAGTCTGAATAATCGAAATATAAAATGTCTCTAATAGAAATGGGCGACATACCCTACAAATGAGGAACACTGAATAGAGTCAAGACAAAAGAAGCGTCTACTAGCAAGGCCCTGTAACTTCCACAAACATCTACAGCTCGTCACATGAATGGAAATCCTATGCATGGTGTCCTTGTGCCTGGGCACCTAAAAGGTTTTTACAAAAATAGATTTGAAAGCAAACGGGTCAGAGCCCGAAAGTGGAGAGTATTTTAAAAACAGCAAGTGCTTTAATAACATTAAAACAATGAATGCAAAATACATGTTAGGACGTGCACTCACATGAAATACTCACCTCTCGACTACTTGTGCACTTCTAACGTACCGTACCCATCTAAGGGACATTCATATCTAACTAAACCGTCATAAGTTCTACCCCTTTCTACTCGATTCCCATTATACATTCTAACATTATCAATTAAATAGAGGGCTTTACTTAAACTCGGATTCTCACTTATTAGCAATACAATTTACTGGAGGTTATCCCCTTATTTATCTTCTCAAGTAGTTACTATAAATTATTCTCATAATTAAACATGACAAGTCTGTTCATTTAACCGTATATCATTCACATCATAAATATACAATACAAGCACCCCGAGACTAAGCTACGGTGCACACATACTCTGCTATCCATCCCGGTACATCACGTACATAAGGATCACGCATTTCGAGTCTCTCAGGAATCGTTCTCAGATAACAACAATCACAATCAATGGAGGCGAACACAGTCACATCACATGGGTCACGCACATACCTACGCTCCCACGATCAGCAGTCTTATTAACTTCCCAATAATTCCTTCTCTGACCTATGTCCTCGAGGTACCAATCTAAATCCGGGCACAGAAAGATTAGACGGCCCTAAGCGAACGTAAACCTCCCGTGATAGCAAGTATGGTAGGTATGTCATACATATAAAATCATATACATATACTAAGCATGAACACATCTTAGTAATTACCATAATTTATTAGTGGTATACTTCTCATTCTTATACCAATTACCATGTCCCCGGTTTGTATATACACATCATCCATTATCCTCACGTCGTAATTAGTTATTCGCGTCCAATCCCACAATTATCATTCGGTCTAATTTACTATTTTATAATTTACTTCCTCAATAAATCCCAAATCTCCCAACTATACAAATTAGTTAACTCGGGAAAGTTATCTCATCAATTAAACAAGATTACGGGACACTAGAAATCAAATCAGGCCAAAAAGGACAAACTGTCAACTCGTTAGAAGTCTCGTTCGAACGACGCTTGTTCGAAAGAGAGCTCATTCGAACGAAGTGGGCATCTAACGAGATCTCGTTCGAACGAAAGGCATCTCAAACTGTCAACTCGTTAGAAGCTCGTTCGAACGAGCTCGTTCGAACGACCTGGGCAGGCCTTCTAACGAGGTGACAGTTTCGAGCCCAGAATTCTCCTATCTCGTTTTTTCCAATTTTCTTCACCTCTAATCTCATCTAAACATCATTCCAACAGTAGTTCAAGGTTTCTAATCATTTATAAACATACTTAGGTCATCTTTTAACATATATATGGGATCAAATCATCCTAAACCACATTTAATCATCAAATCTCCCCAATTTTCCCCAAATCTCATGAACATGAACCCTAGAACTTTAGAGTTATCAATAACCATAATTAAATCCATTTTTGTGTTATAAAAGATGTATTTCTATCAGAATAATCACCCAAACATGATTCTACATGCAATCTCCTTATCAAAATGTGAATTTCTAATTCCAATTCAATGGGTTTTTATCAATCTCCCAAAACAATGCAATTTTATAAATTTCTAAGCATGGAAGAAACATTCGCTTTAAATTAATGTAATTAAACCACTTGCCTTGGATTATTCTCTGAATTTGGTGTTGAATTGATGATGGTTGCTCTCTCTCCTTTTTCTCCTAAGGTTGAAGGTTGAAGATGAAGGTTAAGGTCTTCTCTTTTGGGAACCTCTCCTAACTTCTCATGAAACTCCCGTAGCCCATTAAGTCATTTAGTGTTGTTAGTGGGTCATTAAATTCCCTATTTTTAATTCCCAAAATTCGTTGGTCAAAATTCCCCAAATTTCAAAATTACCTAAATACCCTTTTAAGTTGCCGGTATGGCCCAAAAATGCCCCGGGACCCAAATTAAACCCCCGGCTAGTGTTTTCTGACTATTTCGACCCTTCCGGACTCGTTGGCGCACTCAAAATGACCATACGGTTGATAAAAATAAAATTCAATTTTTAATTTAAATAATTACATTCCTGACGCGACTGTCACGCGCGTCCCAACAAAATTTCCCAAATTGCCGTATTTCAGTCTCGCGACAATTTTAATATTTTCAATATTCATATACTACCATATATACACATTATAATCAAATACCAACTCACATCTCGTTAGTATTTTATCCGGATTAATTCTCAATTAATACACATTTAATTTAATTAATCCCATAAATAAATATCGATAAAAATGCGGGGTATTACATACTTCCCCCCTAATAACAAAATTTTGTCCCGAAATTCGGAACTAAAAAGTACCTGGTAAGAACAACTCTGGATAACGTTCGCGCATCTCATCCTCGCGCTCCCATGTGGACTCCTCGGCATTATGATGCCGCCACTGAACACGTACTAACGGGACTATCTTTGACCGCAGTTTCCGCTCACTTCGGTCCAAAATAGCAATCGGCCCCTCCTCGTAGGAGCTATCAGGCTGGAGATCGATGTCCTCCAAAGAAATGTGAGAATGAGCCAAATCGTCCCTAAGATATTTCCTTAGCGAGGAAATATGAAACACATCATGAATCCTGTGCAAATGCTCCGGTAACCCAAGTCTATATGCAACAGGCCCAATCCGCTCGATGATAGGGAATGGCCCCACATATCTCGGTGCCAACTTCCCCTTCTTCCCAAATCGCATAATCCCCTTCATAGGAGATACTCTGAGTAAAACCTGGTCCCCCACTTGGAACTCCCTGAAGAACCTCTTCGCATCAGCATAGCTCTTCTGCCGATCCTGAGCTACCCGAATGCGACTCCGTATCAATTCTATCCTCGCCGAAGTATCCTGAATTACTTCCGGCCCTAGTAGTTTGTTGTCCCCAACCTTCAACCAACATGCTGGGGAATGACAAGGTCTACCGTACAACGCCTCAAATGGATCCATGCCAATGGTGAACTGGTAGGAGTTGTTGTAAGCAAACTCCACCAATGGAAGGTACTGCTCCCATCCACCCCCAAAATCAATGATGCACATACGCAACATGTCCTCCAACATCTAGTTTGTACGCTCGGTTTTCCCATCGGTCTGCGGGTGATATGCCGTACTCAACCGCAAATCCGTGCCCATAGCCTCCTGAAAACTTTCCCAAAACCGCGAAACAAATATCTTGTCTCGGTCAGACACGATATTTAGGGGCACACCGTGAAGTCTCACTATTTCTACAATAAAAAGCTGGGCATACTGTCCCGTAGTGTAGTCTGTCCTTACGGGTAGAAAATGAGCGACTTTGGTCAACCTGTCCTTAATTAACCAAATGGAGTCGTGACCCCTCTGTGACGTAGGTAACCCCGTGATAAAGTCCATGGAGATGCTCTCCCACATCCACAACGGGACCTCTAATGGATGTAGAAGTCCTGTCGGTCTCGGATGGTCCACTTTTACCAGCTGACAAGGGGCGCATTTATAAATAAACCCGACAATATCTCTCTTCATCCCGCTCCACCAATACTGACGTCTCATGTCTTGGTACATTTTGTCCCCACCGGAATGTACCACGAATCGTGAGCCGTGCGACTCTGCCATTACCTCTTATCGCAATTCCTCCACTTCCGAAACTACCAGTCTCCCATTGAAGCGTAATCCCCCGTCTGAGCTAATGGTATAGGACTCGGCTCCCTCTGCTAATAATCGAACTATCTTCTCCTGACAGAACGAGTCATCTGCTTGTGCCTTTACCACTCTTGTGACAATCTGCGGTGTAACAGTCATCACAGACATGAACGATCGGGCCACTGCATCCTGGTGTCCCAACTCCTTCCACTTGGCCTTCCACACCCCTGCCACCTCATCTACTGGCCTATGGCTCAACGCGTCTGCTACTACGTTAGCCTTCCCCGGGTGATATTGGATATCAAACTGATAATCCTTCAGAAACTCAAGCCACCTTCGCTGCCGCATATTCAACTCCTTCTGCGTGAACAGGTATTGTAGGGACTTGTGGTCCGTGAACAATCAAAACTTCTCCCCCAAAAGATAATGTCTCCAAATCCGAAGGGCAAATACAACTGCAGCTAACTCCAAATCATGAGTGGGGTAATTCTTCTCGTGAGGCTTAAGCTTACGGGAAGCATAAGCTATTTCCTGACTCTCCTGCTGTAATACACCTCCAAGTCCTTGTAAGGACGCATCGGTGTAAACTAGATACTCAACTCCTGGTCTCGGCAATGCTAACACAGGTGCTGAAGTCAACTTGTCTTTCAACTCATCGAATGCCAACTGACAGGCATCACTCCAAATGAACGGCACACCTTTACAAGTCAGATGTGTCAAAGGACCCGCTATCTTTGAGAAACCCCGAATAAACCTCCTGTAGTATCCTGCTAGGCCCAAGAAACTACGGATCTCAGTCGGTGTCGTGGGCTGTCCCCACTCCCTTACCGCGGATACCTTCCCCGGATCAACAGATATCCCCCGGTCGGAAATAATATGTCCCAAAAACTGAACCTCCTTCAGCCAAAACCCGCACTTCTCATACTTTTGTAAGGACACAAATTTCCAATTGAGTTCATATATAGTTTTGGCTCAATTCCGGACAAAAACATTTATTCATAGGAATGTATTTGATTGTAATATTCTCAAGCCTATGAAGTGTGTGTTGAAGACGTAGCGACAAAGAATTTAAAGCTTCATCCAAATGCCGGTTTGTGTGCCTCGTTTCTACGTCATCAATTAAGGTTCCATGCTCCCAAGGTATGAATGTAATTATGTTTATATAGGAGCTTGGAACAATTTGTATTGGGTGTTAGGTTAATAAAAACTGCATTTTATTTTTCAGAAAGAATCAATTAGAAACTTAAAAATAAGTATATAAAAGTTTATAAAAGTTTATGGGCCAAAATCGAATTTTACAAACTTTCTGGACGTTCGTTAGAAATGTCGTTCGAACGAGTTTTTTTCGTTCGAACCAGATTTCGTTCGAACGAGTTTTGTCGTTCGAACCAGGTTCGTTCGAACGAGTTTTGCCAACGACCCTAACTGGACAGTCGTTCGATATGTCGTTCGAACGAATGCTCGTTCTAACGAGGTATCTAACGAACTTCTAACGAGCCCAGGTTGGTCACTCGTTAGAAGTCTCGTTCGAACGAGAATCACGTTCGTTCGAACGAACTTCCAGCGGGAACAGTTATTTGGCAGTTTTTTTGCAGTTTTTCCCCACTCTTCCACTTGGTTTTCAACCAACTTTTTTCATGCTTTATTATGTGCGGGAAACACATTTTCCAAGACAACTTTTCCATCATAATACATCTCCTAGAGAGAGTTTGAGAGATTATTTACAAAAGGAAAATGTTCATGTTTGAGTGTTCTTCAACTTAAAGAAAAATCTTTAAACACTTAGTTTACACCCATTGTTGTTTACTCCAAGCTCTATATATTCATACGTATATCATTTAATGTATTGGACCTTTCATGTACAGCCTTGAGGCTATAAATACCTTGTATCAATCCCATTCAAGGGGACCGGAATTTCTTGAGAGAATTTGTAATCAAGAATTCCACAAACACTCAACAATAACATAACAGTGGACGTAGGCTTTATTCCTAGCAGAACCACTTTAAAAATCTTTGTCTTATTTATTTATCTGTGATTGAAAAATTAGAGCGATCTAGTTGCTGTCACACCGGATGAATTCCAACGCATTATGACGTGTGAGACCGCTAAAGAAGCTTGGGATATTTTACAATTAACTCATGAAGGAACGAGTGTCGTTAAAGCTTCTAAACTCCAAAACCTCACCACTCAATTTGAAACTATCAAAATGGATGAAAAAGAAACCTTTGATAAATTTTATGCTAGACTTTCAGATATTGTTAATTCATCCTTTAACTTGGGAGAGAAAATACCTGACGACCGTGTTGTAAAGAAAATTTTAAGGTCCCTACCCGATAGATTTATTCCTAAAGTGACCGTTTTAAATTCTTTACCCACTTTAGCCTCTACAAAATTAGAAGAGCTTGTAAGTGATTTACAAACCTATGAACTTGATATGTTTCCCTCTAAAAATGAAAAGAAAATTGAAAAGGGCGTTTCTTTATAAGCCCGCAAAGAGGTTAAACAAGTAGTAGAGAGCGATAGTGATAGTGACTCGGAAGATATGGCTTTGTTTGCTCACAAATTTAGAAAATTTCTTAAATTTAACAAAGATAAATATAAAAATGATTTTAAGAAATTTGAGACTTCTAAACATGACAAAAGCGAGAAGTTTTCAAAAGCCGAAAAGATCCCTAAACCTAGCAATGACAATTTAGATAGGGACGAGTCTGATAAGTGTTTTGGTTGTGAAGGTTATGGCCATAGGGCTTATGAGTGCCCCACTAAACTAAGGAAATATGGTAAACGATCCACTGCATATAATGCGACCCTTAGTGATAGTGATAAGGAAGAGAAGCCCGAATCCCCCACTAAGAAAAATTTTGTGGCTTTTATGGCTAGTCATGTGAGTGATAGTGAGAACTCATCGAATGATGAAATAATAGCACATGCCACTTCCAATGTCGTTGTACATGATTCTCTTATTTTTGATGATAGTGAGAGTGAAGAAGAAAGAGAGAGTGAAAATGAAGAAGAGGTTGATGAGAGTGAACTTCAAAATGCTTTTCATGAATTATATAAAGAATCTATCAAATTGAAAAAGGCTAATTTGAAGTTCGAAGCGAATTTAAGAGAGAGTGTCAAGGTCGTTGATGAAAGTGCCTTAATAGAAGACCTTAGGACACGTGAGAGGACTCTTCAAGAGAAGCTTAACTATGTAGAAGGCGAGCGAGATAGCCTTAGGGGTTTAATGGAATCCTTGAAAAAGGATCTTCTTGCTTTTGAAGAGCGAAATTTTTTACTAGAATCTAACATTTTAGAATTGGAAAATAAATTAAAAGATTCTAGTAATGTCAAATTTGATTTGGAATGTCGTTCCGAAAAACTTGATAAAATGTTAGGAACGGTCCAAGTTAAAAATGACACTTTTGGTTTAGGCTTCAATACTTGTAATGAATTTAACCCTAAAGTCAAAACCAACATTTTAGGGGAATCTACTAGAAATGCATTTCAAGATCACTCCTTAGGTAAATCTTTTCGACATGTTTTCACTTGTTCACATTGTGGTCGAAAAGGTCATCTTAAGAAATTTTGTTTTGATCTTAAACGAATTCCTAGAAAATCCCATAATAAAGCAACCACGATAGCTAACGTTTCTACCCCCCAAGATAGTAATTCTTCATTAATTTGGGTTAGGAAATCCGACTTGGTTGCCTTACAATATAGGAATTTTGATTCTCATTTACTTTCACATCCTTCCTCCCTTGCTAAATCTAAAGGATAAATGTGTTAGTGTTTGCATACTTTAGCGTTTGTACTTCATGCTATATTCATATGCTAAATGTATGCTTGTTTAGTCATTTTCTAGTCATTGCCTTATTTCATATCACATGCTAGAAATTATGACTTGTCTATCTTTTTGTATTATATTTTGTGTTTGAATCGACTGCATAATATAAAAAGATTTTTGTTTATCATTTGTGTTTTATTTATTTCATTTAAGCTTAATGAAAAATGCAAATGATTTTTGTTTGTCCTTTTGAGTAAATATTTATTTTTGATTAAAAATGTTAAAAACTCAAAAAGATTTTGTTTTGTGTGTATTTTTGTTTGACACACTTTATGTGGCATATATTTGTGTTTGAATCCTATCGTTTACGCTTCCATGTGGCTAGAACTTTTGGTTTAGATTTTCAATCCTTAAAATGTTCTTTACCATGTTTTATGTGGAGTAGTTGGATTTTGTATTGTTTAAATGGATTCTATTTCTATATGCCTCTATTCACACATGCACGAGCTCTTTTGAAATCTTAATGTCACATGTTATATTTGAGCTTTTTTGAGGTGTTCTCGTATCAATCTAGTCATCTACATATCTATGACCTAGGAGGACTAGTGCATGTCAAAATCCGTTGCATGTGAGATTTGTGCGAAAAATGAAAACATGATAAATTAATATATGCACGGGGAAGGGCTCCGAAAGGATGAATTAAATCCTTTGCGATTGTAAGCCACCGTTGATTGGATCTAAAAGAAATACGTGATCCAAAGGCCTAAAAACAGAATATTTGGGATTAAACAGAAAGCAATTGCCAAGGCCTATGTTTGTTTGATATATTCATGCAAAAACAAAAGAATATATATGCTTATTGAGGGAGAATTGGATGGTATATCAACGGTTTGCACAATGTCCGTTTATCCTAGTTGTCTTTAATGTCATGACTCTATTTGGTTTGTAGAATCATCATCATGCTAGGCTTGTATGCATTGTGTATGTTTGTTCATTGAGTTCAATCTTTATATTGTCACATGAGGTTATATTTAACTGTGATGAAGTTTGCAATCAAATGAGAACTCCGTGAACGTTTCTTAAGTGTTTGGGTCTAAATTCAATTGTTTCTAGTTCACACCCCTACACTTCCGTTTCCATATGACACATTTTTGCCATACGAGTGTGCAAACTTATTGTATTTTGTGTCATGTGTGTGTTTATATCTATCTATATATGCACGTACTTATTGGTATATTTATAGTATATATATATATGATATTTGTTTGTCTTTGCCTTGCTTTAATTGTCCATATGCTTTCATGTCTTAACACTTTAAGCTTCAACATGCTATTTATTAGTTCTTTAATCCTTTGCCTATTCCCGAACAAAAAGGGGGAGAATGATGATAGGGGGAGAAATGGTATCTAATCCTATTATTATCGTATCCTAGTTTGGGGGAGATTTATCTTAGGGGGAGACGTCTTTCTAAGTAGGTCATGTGTTTAAAGGGAGAATTAATTTAGGGGGAGTAATTAATTAATTGCATTTAATATTTTGATATTCCCTATGCATTTGATGAGTTTGCTTAAGTGTGCAGGAATTATTCTAAAGCGGCATCTGTCTATGGCAAAGCGTTTGATCCTTGGGTTGAGTCAAGTTTGGGCGGGTTATGTTTTGAGTCTAGTAGAGCTTGACGGCCCTTTAGGATTTTTGTTTGGTTTTTGTCCCGGAATAGCCAAAGGGGGAGATTTGTAAGGACACAAATTTCCAATTGAGTCCATATATAGTTTTGGCTCAATTCCGGACAAAAACATTTATTCATAGGAATGTATTTGATTGTAATATTCTCAAGCCTATGAAGTGTGTGTTGAAGACGTAGCGGCAAAGAATTTAAAGCTTCATCCAAATGCCGGTTTGTGTGCCTCGTTTCTACGTCATCAATTAAGGTTCCATGCTCCCAAGGTATGAATGTAATTATGTTTATATAGGAGCTTGGAACAATTTGTATTGGGTGTTAGGTTAATAAAAACTGCATTTTATTTTTCAGAAAGAATCAATTAGAAACTTAAAAATAAGTATATAAAAGTTTATAAAAGTTTATGGGCCAAAATCGAATTTTACAAACTTTCTGGACGTTCGTTCGAAATGTCGTTCGAACGAGTTTTTTTCGTTCGAACCAGATTTCGTTCGAACGAGTTTTGTCGTTCGAACCAGGTTCGTTCGAACGAGTTTTGCCAACGACCCTAACTGGACAGTCGTTCGATATGTCGTTCGAACGAATGCTCGTTCTAACGAGGTATCTAACGAACTTCTAACGAGCCCAGGTTGGTCACTCGTTAGAAGTCTCGTTCGAACGAGAATCACGTTCGTTCGAACGAACTTCCAGCGGGAACAGTTATTTGGCAGTTTTTTTGCAGTTTTTCCCCACTCTTCCACTTGGTTTTCAACCAACTTTTTTCATGCTTTATTATGTGCGGGAAACACATTTTCCAAGACAACTTTTCCATCATAATACATCTCCTAGAGAGAGTTTGAGAGATTATTTACAAAAGGAAAATGTTCATGTTTGAGTGTTCTTCAACTTAAAGAAAAATCTTTAAACACTTAGTTTACACCCATTGTTGTTTACTCCAAGCTCTATATATTCATATCTTTACTTGGAGTTTTTGGCACCGGTTTCTCTACACCATTCAAAGAGAGTTTTGGTTTGCTTCTATATCCATCAAAGAAGAAGACTTTTGTTGAGATTCTACTCACATGGTGAAAGGCACCATGTGTGGTGGACGGTGTGCCTAATTGCCCGATCGGTGAAGTCCGAGACCACGGTGGAGCTCCGTTGGTTATCTGCTAATTGGAGGTTGATACAAGAAGAAGCATCACGGCTTGAGAGGGTTCGAGTTTAGGAAGTAAGTCTTTTGTCTTGTATTTTGTAATACCGTTTTTAGTGGATTTGAGGCTAGGGCCGTCCCGAGGTTTTTTCCCGTTAGTGGGTTTTTCCTCGTATATCGTGGTGTAGTGTGACATTGTTTATTTTATCTTGCATCATAATTTAGAACGCATGCTTAGAATTAAGTCAAGATAAAATTTGGTTTTATTATCACACTCATTTAATTTGGGACTAAAATTAAATATTGGGTAAAATTGGTTTATTCAAGTCACGTGCTAAAATTGGTTTCGCCTAACTTTGTTTAAATGAATAATCATGACTTAGGCAAATTCTAGGACTTGGATTAACTTGATTTAATTGTGTTTTGTTAAACCAAAATTTGTTTTGTTTAATTAGTGAACCATCACCTGTATTTCAACGCTTCCGCATCTATAACTTAAAAGGAAATTATTTTTACGCTTTCAACTTTGTATACAGCTCATTCTGACGTAACGTCTGCAAAACCTGTCTCAAATGCTCGGCGTGCTCCTCCTCTGTCTGGGAGTAAACCAGAATGTCATCAATGAAGACAATGACGAACTGGTCTAGGAACTCTCTGAAAACCCTATTCATCAAGTCCATAAACATGGCTGGAGCATTGGTCAAACCAAAAGTCATAACCCGAAACTCGTAGGAACCATATCTCGTTAAGAAAGCATTCTTCGAGATGTCCTCTTCCCTGATACGCAACTGATGGTATCCCAATCGCAAATCAATCTTTGAGAAGAAAGAAGCTCCTCTCAGCTGTTCGAATAAGACATCAATTCGGGGCAACGAATACTTATTCCGTATCGTGAGTTTATTCAACTCCCGGTAATCTACACACAACCTCAACGATCCATCCCTCTTCTTTACGAACAATATAGGGGCACCCCACGATGAAGTACTCCTCCGTATAAACCCCTGACCCAACAACTGCTCAATCTGATCCCGTAACTCTCTCATCTCAGCTGGATCCATACGGTAATGTGCGCGGGCAATAGGCCGAGTTCTCGGCATCAAATCAATCACAAAATCTATCTCTCTACTCGGAGGTAGTCCAGGTATATCCTGAAATACATCGGCAAACTCTCGAACAACCGGAATCGAATCAAGTGGTATCACCACTTCCTTAGAGGTCTCCTCCTCTATATAGTACAAGTGAGTGGACGATCCTCCCTCAGGGTGAGGTATCGCCACTAAAAACATCTCCTGCCCGGGAATGGAAAAGATAATACTCCTACTAAAACAATCAATTATGGCTCGGTACGCAACTAGACAATCCATACCAATAATGGCATCATACTCGGTCATCTCTAACACTAACATATCCGCGGTTAAAGTAAACCTCCCGATCTCTATACCCACACCTCTACACATAAGCGAAAACATGGAACCCCTACTCAACGGTGAGTCTACACAAGTAGCGGTGCTCTCTGCGGTGTTTAATAACCCAATAGTGCGTGAAAATCTCATGGCAATGAAACAATGTGTGGCCCCCGTGTCAAATAAAATACGCCCCAGAGTCCCCTAAATAGAGAACATACCCTCAATGGCTGGTCGATCCTGTGGGGCTGCGACCTGTTGGAGTTGATACACTCTCCCATACTGAAGCTGTCCCTGCTGAACTGGGACCGCTGGCACGGGTGGTAGTGCTTCCATCTGTGGTGGTGCTAGGAGGGCGGCGGGAAACATAGGCCTCTGCGGCTCCTGTCGAGCACCCTGCTGCTGCTGCTGCGGGGCCCTGCTCCTATCAGGACAATCCTGGCATTTATGGCCAGTCTTGCCACTAACCTAACACTTCCCCGGGAAGTCCCCCCCTCTCTGTCCCTGCTGCCCTCGGCCGTGGTGGCCGTTACCATTCTTCCCCTGGCCGTGTTGGCCCTGCTGAATCTGCTGCTGACCATTCTGACCCTGCTGGCCCTGATGGCCATTCGGACCTTGGTGGCCCTGCCTAAAACCTCTTTGTCCGTGTGTGAAATTCCCCGATCTGAACCTCTTATGATCCCCCTGTTGGGACCCGTGGTCACCCTGCCTCAGCCCCTGAGTAGATTGTGCCCCACTGGCACCATTTCCTCCAGTCCTGCCCTGATGGCTGGACTCTCCTGATCTCTTACTCTCAGCCATGTGAAAGCGGTGATCCTGGCAGTGTAATAGTGCAGCGTTAACCACGTCAGAATAAGTGGCCAACGAGAGGTTCCCCAATAAATACTGACGGATCCTCCATGTCAATCCATCTGTAAACTTCTGGATCTACTTCTCCTCTGTCTGTATTTCATCCGGAACAATATTCAGTAAATTAGTGAATTCGGCCTCATACTCGGCCACAGTCTTACCCTCCAGTCTAAGGTTCATCAACTTCCTCCTCATTTTCGTGTGAATAGCTGACGGAAATATTTGCGGTCGAACCGCACCCAGAACTCCTGTATCGTGAGAGTATCTCTCTCCACTGCGGTGGTAATAGACTCCCATCACTGCAATGCAGATCCCACTAGCTTGAAAGTAGCTAGTATCTGCCTCTGAACATCGATGCACTCATACATCCTCAAGTTCCTCAGAATATCTTTCCTCCACTGACTAGATACCACAACATCGGAGCTACCTGCAAACTCCGGAGGGTGTGCTTTCTGAAAAGAATCACGAACGCTTTCCCAAGCAGACGGGAATGCATGTGCCTGAACTGGCGCGGCTATCGGCGCCTGGGGTGGTGTCTGTTGTACAACGGCTAGGGCGGCATTTACCGCTTGGGCAACAATAGCTGCAACCTCGGCGGCATTCATGGTGCCCTGTACTGGTGTTGGCTGTGGCTCGGGCTGTGCATCCCTAGGAACTCGCTGCGCACGTCGTGGAGGCATCTGAAATGAGAGTAAAGTCTTATAAGCTTGCAGTTATTATCTCAAAATATCTGAAGAGCGTAGTATATACAAAAGAATACAACAGTCCTAAATTATAGGGCTCTACATCAAAGAAAGCTCAGCGGAAACATAATAAGCCGTACATATCCTAAAGGACACTAGAACCTGATGCTCTGATACCACCTGTGACACCCCGACTAATTAAATATCGGGTAGCTACTCCTTTATTAAATTAATACAAAATGCCAATTTGGTTCAGTTAATAGCATCACTGTCGAAAACGTTTTAATAATTTCTAACCACCTAGTATTTAAAAAGCGAGTTGCCAATTTTAAGTTAAATCTGATTAACATGAAATAAGTGAAGAATAAAAGAATAACATAACCATACACAATAAAGTCCCAATAGTGAAATCAACAAGTAATAATGAGTCTGGAGGAAATACTCCTCACAACAATCCCAATATGGAAATAAATAAAACAAGTCTGCATCCTGAATTAATTACAAACAAAAGTCTGAATAACTGAAATATAAAATGTCTCTAATAGAAATGGGCGACATGACCTACCAATGAGGAACACTGAATAGAGTCAAGACAAAAGAAGCGTCTACTAGCAAGGCCCTGTAACTTCCACAAACAGCTACAGCTCGTCACCTGAATGGAAATCCTATGCATGGTGTCCTTGTGGCTGGGCAACTAAAAGGTTTTTACAAAAATAGATTTGAATGCAAACGGGTCAGAACCCGAAAATGGAGAGTATTTTAAAAACAGCAAGTGCTTTAATAACATTAAAACAATGAATGCAAAATACATGTTAGGACGTGCACTCACATGAAATACTCACCTCTCGACTACTTGTGCACTCCTAACGTACCGTACCCATCTAAGGGACATTCATATCTAACTAAACCGTCAAAAGTTCTACCCCTTTCTACTCGATTCCCATTATACATTCTAACGTTATCAATTAAATAAAGGGCTTTACTTAAACTCAGATTCTCACTTATTAGCAATACAATTTACTGGAGGTTATCCGCTTATTTATCTTCTCAAGTAGTTACTATAAATTATTCTCATAATTAAACATGACAAGTCTGTTCATTTAACCGTATATCATTCACATCATAAATATACAATACAAGCCCCCAGAGACTAAGCTACGGTGCACACATACTCTGCTATCCATCCCGGTACATCACGTACATAAGGATCACGCATTCCGAATCTCTCAGGAATCGTTCTCAGATAACAACAATCACAATCAATGGAGGCGAACACAGTCACATCACATGGGTCACGCACATACCTACGCTCCCACGATCAGCAGTCTTATTTACTTCCTAATAAGTCCTTCTCTGACCTATGTCCTCGAGGTACCAATCTTAATCCAGGCACAGAAAGATTAGACGGCCCTAAGCGAACGTAAACCTCCCGTGATAGCAAGTATGGTAGGTATGTCATACACATAAAATCATATACATATACTAAGCATGCACACATCTTAGTAATTACCATAATTTATTAGTGGTATACTTCTCATTCTTATACCAATACCCATGTCCCCGGTTTATATATACACATCATCCATTATCCTCACGTCGTAATTAGTTATTCGCGTCCAATCCCACAATTATCATTCGGTCTAATTTACTATTTTATAATTTACTTCCTCAATAAATCCAAAATCTCCCAACTATACCAATTAGTTAACACGGGAAGGTTATCTCATCAATTAAACAAGGTTACGGGACACTAGAAATCAAATCAAGCCAAAAAGGCCAAACTGTCAACTCGTTAGAAGTCTCGTTCGAACGAGGCTTGTTCGAACGAGAGTTTGTTCGAACGAAGTGGGCATCTAATGAGATCTCGTTCGAACGAAAGGCACCGAATGAACATCCCACTCGTTAGAAGTCAAACTGTCAACTCGTTAGAAGCTCGTTCGAACGAGCTCGTTCGAACGACCTGGGCAGGCCTTCTAACGAGGTGACAGTTTCGAGCCCAGAATTCTCCTATCTCGTTTTTTCCAATTTTCTTCATCTCTAATCTCATCTAAACATCATTCCAACAGTAGTTCAAGGTTTCTAATCATTTATAAACATACTTAGGTCGTCTTTTAACATATATATGGGATCAAATCATCCTAAACCACATTTAATCATCAAATCTCCCCCATTTTCCCCAAATCTCATGAACATGAACCCTAGAACTTTAGAGTTATCAATAACCATAATTAAATCCGTTTTTGTGTTATAAAAGATGTATTTCTATCAAAATAATCACCCAAACATGATTCTACATGCAATCTCATTATCAAAATGTGAATTTCTAATTCCAATTCAATGGGTTTTTATCAATCTCCCAAAACAATGCAATTTTATAAATTTCTAAGCATGGAAGAAACATTCGCTTGAAATTAACGTAATTGAACCACTTGCCTTAGATTATTCTCTGAATTTGGTGTTGAATTGATGAAGGTTGCTCCCTCTCCTTTTTCTCCCAAGGTTGAAGGTTGAAGGTTAAGGTTTTCTCTTTTGGGAACCTCTCCTAACTTCTCATGAAACTCCCGTAGCCCATTAAGTCATTTAGTGTTGTTAGTGGGTCATTAAATTCCCTATTTTTAATTCCCAAAATTCGTTGGTCAAAATTCCCCAAATTTCAAAATTACCTAAATACCCTTTTAAGTTGCCGGTATGGCCCAAAAATGCCCTGGGACCCAAATTAAACCCCCGGCTAGTGTTTTCTGACTATTTCGACCCTTACGGACTCGTTGGCGCACTCAAAATGACCATACAATTGATAAAAATAAAATTCACTTTTTAATTTAAATAATTACATTCCTAACGCGACTGTCACGCGCGTCCCAACAAAATTTCCCAAATTGCCGTATTTCAGTCTCGCGACAATTTTATTATTTTCAATATTCATATACTACCATATATATGCATTATAATCAAATACCAACTCACATCTCGTTAGTATTTTATCCGGATTAATTCTCAATTAATACACATTTAATTTAATTAATCCCATAAATAAATATCGATAAAAATGCGGGGTATTACATACTTCCCCCCTAATAACAGAATTTCGTCCCGAAATTCGAAACTAAAAAGTACCTGGTAAGAACAACTCTGGATAACGTTCGTGCATCTCATCCTCGCGCTCCCATGTGGACTCCTCGGCATTATGATGCCGCCACTGAACACGTACTAACGGGACTATCTTTGACCGCAGTTTCCGCTCACTTCGGTCCAAAATAGCAATCGGTCCCTCCTCGTAGGAGCTATCAGGCTGGAGATCGATGTCCTCCAAAGAAATGTGAGAATGAGCCAAATCGTCCCTAAGATATTTCCTTAGCGAGGAAATATGAAACACATCATGAATCATGTGCAAATGCTCCGGTAACCCAAGTCTATATGCAACAGGCCCAATCCGCTCGATGATAGGGAATGGCCCCACATATCTCGGTGCCAACTACCCCTTCTTCCCAAATCGCATAATCCCCTTCATAGGAGATACTCTGAGTAAAACCTGGTCCCCCACTTGGAACTCCCTGAAGAACCTCTTCGCATCAGCATAGCTCTTCTGCCGATCCTGAGCTACACGAATGCGACTCTGTATCAATTCTATCCTCGCCGAAGTATCCTGAATTACTTCCGACCCAAGTAGTTTGTTGTCCCCCACCTCCAACCAACATGCTGGGGAACGACAAGGTCTACCGTACAACGCCTCAAATGGAGCCATGCCAATGGTGAACTGGTAGGAGTTGTTGTAAGCAAACTCCACCAGTGGAAGGTACTGCTCCCATCCACCCCTAAAATCAATGATGCACATACGCAACATGTCCTCCAACATCTAGTTTGTACGCTCGGTTTTTCCATCGATCTGCGGGTGATATGCCGTACTCAACAGCAACTCCGTGCCCATGGCCTCCAGAAAACTTTTCCAAAACTGCGAAACAAATATCTTGTCTCGGTCAGACACGATATTTAGGGGCACACCGTGAAGTCTCACTATTTCTGCAATAAAAAGCTGGGCATACTGTCCCGTAGTGTAGTCTGTCCTTACGGGTAGAAAATGAGCGACTTTGGTCAACCTGTCCACAATTACCCAAATGGAGTCGTGACCCCTCTGTGACGTAGGTAACCCCGTGATAAAGTCCATGGAGATGCTCTCCCACATCCACATCGGGACCTCTAATGGCTGTAGAAGTTCTGCCGGTCTCTGATGGTCCACTTTTACCAGCTGACAAGTGGCGCATTTAGAAACAAACCCGGCAATATCTCTCTTCATCCCGCTCCACCAATACTGACGTCTCATGTCTTGGTACATTTTATCCCCAACGGGATGTACCGCGAACCATGAGCCGTGCAACTATGCCATCACCTCATGTCGCAATTCCTCCCCTTCTGAAACTACCAGTCTCCCATTGAAGCGTAATCCCCCGTCTGAGCTAACGGTATAGGACTCGGCTCCCTCTGCTAATAATCGAACTATCTGCTCCTGACAGAACGAGTCATCTGCTTGTGCCTTTACCACTCTTGTGACAATCTGCGGTGTAACAGTCATCACAGACATGAACGATCGGGCCACTGCATCCTGGTGTCCCAACTCCTTCCACTTGTCCTTCCACACCCCTGTCACCTCATCTACTGGCCTACGGCTCAACGCGTCTGCTACTATGTTAGGCTTCCCCGGGTGATATTGGATATCAAACTGATAATCCTTCACAAACTCAAGACACCTTCGCTGCCGCATATTCAACTACTTCTGCGTGAACAGGTATTGTAGGGACTTGTGGTCCGTGAACAATCGAAACTTCTCCCCCAAAAGATAATGTCTCCAAATCCGAAGGGCAAATACTACTGCAGCTAACTCCAAATCATGAGTGGGGTAATTCTTCTCGCGAGGCTTAAGCTTACGGGAAGCATAAGCTATTGCCTGACTCTCCTGCTGTAATACACCTCCAAGTCCTTGTAAGGACGCATCAGTGTAAACTCGATACTCAACTCGCGGTCTCGGCAATGCTAACACAGGTGCTGAAGTCAACTTGTCTTTCAACTCATCGAATGCCGACTGACAGGCATCACTCCAAATGAACGGCACACCTTTACGAGTCAGATGTGTCAAAGGACCCGCTATCTTTGAGAAACCTCGAATAAACCTCCTGTAGTATCCTGCTAGGCCCAAGAAACTACGGATCTCAGTCGGTGTTGTGGGTTGTCCCCACTCCCTTACCGCGGATACCTTCCCCGGATCAACAGATATCCCCCGGTTGGAAATAATATGTCCCAAAAATTGAATCTCCTTCAGCCAAAACCCGCACTTCTCATACTTTGCATACAACTCATTCTGACGTAACGTCTGCAAAACCTGTCTCAAATGCTCGGCGTGATCCTCCTCTGTCTGGGAGTAAACCAGAATGTCATCAATGAAGAAAATAACGAACTGGTCTAGGAACTCTCTGAAAACCCTATTCATCAAGTCCATAAACATGGTTGTAGCATTAGTCAAACCAAAAGGCATAACCCGAAACTCGTATGAACCATATCTCGTTAAGAAAGCAGTCTTTGAGACGTCCTCTTCCCTGATACGCAACTGATGGTATCCCGATCGCAAATTAATCTTTGAGAAGAAAGAAGCTCCTCTCAGCTGGTCGAATAAGTCATCGATTCGGGGCAACGGATACTTATTCCGTATCGTGACTTTATTCAACTCCCGGTAATATACACACAACCTCAAAGATCCATCCCTCTTCTTTACGAACAATACAGGGGCACCCCACGGTGAAGTACTCCTCCGTATAAACCCCTGACCCAATAACTGCTCAATCTGATCCCGTAACTCTCTCATCTCAGCTAGAGCCATACGGTAAGGTGCGCGGGCAATAGGCCGAGTGCCCAGCGTCAAATCGATCATAAAATCTATCTCTCTACTCGAAGGTAGTCCAGGTATATCCTGAAATACATCGGTAAACTCTCGAACAATCGGAATCGAATCAAGTGGTATCACCACTTCCTTAGAGGTCTCCTCCTCTATATAGTACAAGTGAGTGGACGATCCTCCCTCAGGGCGAGGCATCGCCACTAAAAACATCTCCTGCCCGGGAATGGCAAAGATAATACTCCTACTAAAACAGTCAATCATGGCTCGGTACGCAACTAGCCAATCCATACCAATAATGGCATCATACTCGGTCATCTCTAACACTAATATATCCGCGGATAAAGTAAACCTCCCGATCTCTATACCCACACCTCTACACATAAGCGAAATCATGGAATCCCTACTCAACGGTGAGTCTACACAAGTAGCGGTGGTCTCTGCGGTGTCTAATAACCCAATAGTGCGTGCAAATATCATGGCAATGAAACAATGTGTGGCCCCCGTGTCAAATAAAATACGCCACAGAGTCCCCTGAATAGAGAACACACCCTCAATGGCTGGTCGATCCTGTGGGGCTGCGACCTGCTGGAGTTGATACACTCTCCCATACTGAAGTTGTCCCTGCTGAACTGGGACCGCTGGCACGGGTGGTAGTGCTGCCATCTGTGGTGGTGCTGGGAGGGCGGCGGGAAACATAGGCCTCTGCGGCTCCTGTCGAGCACCCTGCTGCTGCTGCTGCGGGGCCCTGCCCCTATCAGGACAATCCTGGCATTTGTGGCCAGTCTTGCCACAAACATAACACTTCCTCCGGAAGTTCTGCCCTCTCTGTCCCTGCTGCCCTCGGCCGTGGTGGCCGTTACCATTCCTCCCCTGGACGTGTTGGCCCTGCTGAATCTGCTACTGACCATTCTGACCCTGCTGGCCCTGATGGCCGTTCGGACCTTGGTGGCCCTGCCTAAAACCTCCCTGTCCGTGTCTGAAATTCCCCGATCTGAACCTCTTATGATCCCCCTGTTGGGACCCCTGGTCACCCTGCCTCTACCCCTGAGTAGATTGTGCCCCACTGGCACCATTTCCTCCAGTCCTGCCCTGATGGCTGGACTCTCCTCATCTCTTGCTCTCAGCCATGTGAAAGCGGTGATCCTGGCAGTGTAACAGTGCAGCGTTAACCACGTCAGAATAAGTGGCCAACGAGAGGTTCCCCAATAAATGCTGACGGATCCTCCATGTCAATCCATCTGTAAACTTCTGGATCTTCTTCTCCTCTGTCGGTATTTCATCCGGAACAATATTCAGTAAATTAGTGAATTCGGCCTCATACTCGGCCACAGTCTTACCCTCCTGTCTAAGGTTCATCAACTTCCTCCTCATTTCCGTGTGAACAGCTGACGGAAAATATTTGCGGTCGAACCGCACCCATAACTCCTGTATCGTGAGAGTATCTCTCTCCACTGCGGTGGTAATAGACTCCCACCAATGCAATACAGATCCCACTAGCTTGAAAGTAGCTAGTATCTGCCTCTGAACATCGTTGCACTCATACATCCTCAAGTGCGTCTGAATATCTTTCCTCCACTGACTCGATACCACCACATCGGAGCTACCTGCGAACTCCGGAGGGTGTGCTTTCTGAAAAGAATCACGAACGCGTTCCCAAGCAGACGGGAATGCATGTGCCTGAACTGGCGCGGCTACCGACGCCTGGGGTGGTGCCTACTGTACAACGGCTAGGGCGGAATTTACCGCTTGGGCTACAATAGCTGCAACCTCGACGGCATTCATGGTGCCCTGTACTGGTGCTGGCTGTGGCTTGGGCTGTGTAGCCCAAGCGGTATTTTAAAAACAATCCCAATATGGAAATAAATAAAACAAGTCTGCATCCTGAATTAATTACAAACCAAAGTCTGAATAATCGAAATATAAAATGTCTCTAATAGAAATGGGCGACATGCCCTACAAATGAGGAACACTGAATAGAGTCAAGACAAAAGAAGCGTCTACTAGCAAGGCCCTGTAACTTCCACAAACAGCTACAGCTCGTCACCTGAATGGAAATCCCATGCATGGTGTCCTTGTGGTTGGGCACCTAAAAGGTTTTTACAAAAATAGATTTAAAAGCAAACGGGTCAGAGCCCGAAAGTGGAGAGTATTTTAAAAATAGCAAGTGCTTTAATAACATTAAAACAATGAATGCAAAATACATGTTAGGACGTGCACTCACATGAAATACTCACCTCTCGACTACTTGTGCACTCCTAACGTACCGTACCCATCTAAGGGACATTCATATCTAACTAAATCGTCATAAGTTCTACCCCTTTATACTCGATTCCCATTATACATTCTAACGTTATCAATTAAATAGAGGGCTTTACTTAAACTCGGATTCTCACTTATTAGCAATACAATTTACTGGAGGTTATCCCCTTATTTATCTTCTCAAGTAGTTACTATAAATTATTCTCATAATTAAACATGACAAGTCTGTTCATTTAACCGTATATAATTCACATCATAAATATACAATACAAGCACCCCGAGACTAAGCTACGGTGCACACATACTCTGCTATCCATCCCGGTACATCACGTACATAAGGATCACGCATTCCGAATCTCTCAGGAATCGTTCTCAGATAACAACAATCACAATCAATGGAGGCGAACACAGTCACATCACATGAGTCACGCACATACCTACGCTCCCACGATCAGCAGTCTTATTAACTTCCCAATAAGTCCTTCTCTGACCTATGTCCTCGAGGTACCAATCTAAATCCGGGCACAGAAAGATTAGACGGCCCTAAGCGAACGTAAACCTCCCGTGATAGCAAGTATGGTAGGTATGTCATACACATAAAATCATATACATATACTAAGCATGCACACATCTTAGTAATTACCATAATTTATTAGTGGTATACTTCTCATTCTTATACCAATACCCATGTCCCCGGTTTATATATACACATCATCCATTATCCTCGCGTCGTAATTAGTTATTCGCGTCCAATCCCACAATTATCATTCGGTCTAATTTACTATTTTATAATTTACTTCCTCAATAAATCCCAAATCTCCCAACTATACCAATTAGTTAACACGGGAAAGTTATCTCATCAATTAAACAAGGTTACGGGACACTAGAAATCAAATCAGGCCAAAAAGGCCAAACTGTCAACTCGTTAGAAGTCTCGTTCGAACGAGGCTTGTTCGAACGAGAGTTCGTTCGAACGAAGTGGGCATCTAACGAGATCTCGTTCGAACGATAGGCATCAAACGAACATCCCACTCGTTAGAAGTCAAACTGTCAACTCGTTAGAAGCTCGTTCGAACGAGCTCGTTCGAACGACCTGGGCAGGCCTTCTAACGAGGTGACAGTTTCGAGCCCAGAATTCTCCTATCTCGTTTTTTCCAATTTTCTTCACCTCTAATCTCATCTAAACATCATTCCAACAGTAGTTCAAGGTTTCTAATCATTTATAAACATACTTAGGTCGTCTTTTAACATATATATGGGATCAAATCATCCTAAACCACATTTAATCATCAAATCTCCCCAATTTTCCCCAAATCTCATGAATATGAACCCTAGAACTTTAGAGTTATCAATAACCATAATTAAATCCGTTTTTGTGTTATAAAAGATGTATTTCTATCAGAATAATCACCCAAACATGATTCTACATGCAATCTCCTTATCAAAATGTGAATTTCTAATTCCAATTCAATGGGTTTTTATCAATCTCCCAAAACAATGCAATTTTATAAATTTCTAAGCATGGAAGAAACATTCGCTTGAAATTAACGTAATTAAACCACTTGCCTTGGATTATTCTCTGAATTTGGTGTTGAATTGATGAAGGTTGCTCTCTCTCCATTTTCTCCCAAGGTTGAAGGTTGAAGATGAAGGTTAAGGTTTTCTCTTTTGGGAACCTCTCCTAACTTCTCATGAAACTCCCGTAGCCCATTAAGTCATTTAGTGTTGTTAGTGGGTCATTAAATTCCCTATTTTTAATTCCCAAAATTCGTTGGTGAAAATTACCCAAATTTCAAAATTACCTAAATACCCTTTAAAGTTGCCGGTATGGCCCAAAAATGCCCCGGGACCCAAATTAAACCCCCGGCTAGTGTTTTCTGACTATTTCGACCCTTCTGGACTCGTTGGCGCACTCAAAATGACCATACGGTTGATAAAAATAAAATTCACTTTTTAATTTAAATAATTACATTCCTGACGCGACTGTCACGCGCGTCCCAACAAAATTTCCCAAATTGCCGTATTTCAGTCTCGGGACAATTTTAATATTTTCAATATTCATATACTACCATATATACGCATTATAATCAAATACCAACTCACATCTCGTTAGTATTTTATCCGGATTAATTCTCAATTAATACCATAAATAAATATCGATAAAAATGCGGGGTATTACATACAACCAATTAACCCCCACACAAAATATATAAAAAAACACCAAAAATCCATCAGATTGATCAATCCCCATGAGCTTGGCACATCACAAAAATCTAGGGCCAAAATAGTGTTATCACAAAAGTTAGATTTGATTCTTGACAAATTCGTTCGAACTAGGTTGATCTCGTTTGAATGAGAATGACCTTTCGTTCGAACTTACCTTTGAACGACCTTCGCACGAGGGTAGATTGTAAAGCATACGGGGTTCATTCGATACAAGTCAAAAGTAAATTTATAACAAGTTATCTCTTTCATTCGAATGACCCTGGGTTCGTTCGAACCACCCTGATTCCAAATTCTTTCAACTCCAACACAGCAAATTCAATTAATTAACATAAAGGCCACAATCGAAATTAAATGAAATGATAAAATCCTATGAAATGATAATTTTATTCCATTAACTTCACATGGTTACAAATTTCATGGAAAGGGATAAAGTATTGGGCTGCGGTATTACAGAAAGAATAACCATTTTGCCATTTTTCTTGTCAGTGAAGGATTTTCGAGTAAATACTTCAAAGGATCCATCTCATATATTAACTTGAATTGGAAGGAAATATGCACTGTCTCATCTTTTTTGTTACCCACAAAAGGGACAATCATGAATTTTTTAAATCCATATACCTTTTTTCGTAATTAATCAGCTTTTGACTTGCATAATATATGGCTTGATATTTCACAATTCCTCAACATATCAAGCCTATATGGCTCTAGTTGTTGTGTTAGTGAATGTGAGATATAAGAGGAGAAGGTATCCAGATCGAGGCTGCGGTATCGAGAAGTTCGAATGCAGTGGACCTCCAATTGTACACTTACGTAGCTACCATCATGCCGTGACTCTCCTCGAAGCATCAGAGGGGATAATGGTGTAGATGTTTTAACAAACTCTCAAGGAAAGTGTCCTCCGATGGTTCCCGTCACTTGAGGAATCCAAAATCTAAAGTTGGGAGAATGTGGCCCGTGAATTCACGACTCAATACAAGTAAAATAAAGAACTAGAGGTCACCCTTCGACACCTCGAGCTACTTAAAAAACTTGAGTGAATTGATTTGCAGTTTTATTAGAAGATAGAGTGAGAAGACCGCCACTATAATAAACTGACCATCAGAAGAAGAGCACCTAAGAATAATGAAGAAGGACTTTCTTCCATATATCAGAACTTTAATAGGAAGCTAATACTATCCCCATTTTAGAGTCCTCCGTAAAGCAGGCTAACTCAGCAGTTCATCCCTCAAAAGCATAATAAGTCGGCCAACACCTCATTCTCAACCATCAATAAGATCTCTCAATGTACTAGCGCATGGACACCCGAATGTTGTTCCAGTCCAGCTAGAGAGGAATATACTAAACTCGATTGTTATACCCATATAGTCCCAAAGGTGAATAAGCTCCAAGTGGAAAAAGAATTAATAAATGTTCATGGATCTACTCCAAAATGAGGTTATCTCAGTGCTAATATGCTCGACCAACTTGCTTGACAACTGTCACATTCGTTTAAATAAGGTTATATACATCATATGCTCCTGTGAGCGCCTACATATTAGACATTCCTAATCAGTCACGTTGGAATATAACAAAGTGTTTGTTTCAACTTGATTATCCACGCACTTATCCATAAAGCCAGTCTATGATCCCAGGCGCTTTAGTTTGATATTATGATAAACATGTATCTTCAGGTGTAATTGCTCGAGTTATAAGGAAAATCCACCTATCCTCTTATAACGCATAAATTACCTATAAGTAGGGTATTAACCCAGGATAGAGGGGGACTTCCGTTGATATCTTCTCAAGTCCACGAGTTAGATTAGCAACCCTAATTGTATAACTTGTCGATAAGTGCAATAATAAACCAACAAATCATGGACTTAGGTTTCTTTAAAAGGTCGAACCACGTAAAAATCATAGATTTTCTCTTTCTCTCTCATCCCCATTCTCCATCATCATTATTCCTCTATTTATTAATTTGTTTATTATTTGTGGTCTCCATTTTTGGACGTCAACAAATTGGCACTATCTGTGGGAATTCTTGAAACAATCCATCGCGATTCCTACCTAAATCCACTCTCTCAAATACCTAACAGAGATAATCCAGAATAGAGGATAACCCTAAGAGCATCCGCATGGAGGAAATTCAAACACCGTCCACCCCTAGTGGGGGGTGACCTATACGTCATACTAACGAGCTTAGCTAAGGAGAAAGAGGCAATGTAGGAAAGTGTCAGGCAGTTAACCCATACCCTCCATGCAATACCATAATGGTCCAATCCAGGTGTTGCAACCCTCGGACCAGAGATATCAAGGAGCAGCGGGGGTGATTTCCCCTAGCGCCTCACAAGGAGTGGCATCAGTAGTACCATAGTCAAGCAATGGAGAATCCTAGGAGGTTAAACTTGGGATCTCATGGAAACACCAATTCCTCTAGATGGATCGGGTTGAAGTGAGATCGAACCTATCGTCCTGGGTTCATATCCTCCATCCAGTCGCCCAGCCAGTTTAATGACCAGTCATACTCAGAAGAGCTCCCTTGCGTACTCGAAAGATTGAGACATGGCTCATCTTTTGATCGACTGGGCCCACGTTGAAATCGTTAAAAAGCGAAAGCGGCCACACGCGACTAATCCCGGAGGAGTGAATCATGCAGGTCCATCACCAGAGGCTCTCGTCGATCGGCTAGAGCCTCGGTTGAAGCCGAGCAAACTTCCAAAGAAGAGAGCTCAGCCGAAAGCCGAGGCCGATTAGAAGGTCCAAATGAAGGCAATACCTAAGGTGATAACTTACCGTGGAGAGAATCCATCCAGTGCCTAGAGGACTGCCTGGGAGAGATGGTCAAGTCAAAGAACCCCCTACAAAAGGATTTCACAAAAGGATCCCCCTTTGTCCCTTTTGTCATGGCATATCCTACACCAACCAAATTCAAACCACTAATCATCACGTCAAAGTACAATGGGGAGACGGATCCCATTTTGCATGTTGAGCAATACCAAGCCGCTGCGGACATTTACTCCATCCCAAATAAAATGAGGTGCCGAGCATTCTCCAACACCATAACTGGCTCCGCCTAGGTCAGGTACAATAGTCTGCCTAGAGGTCAAATAAGAAATTTTTAATAGATGGTCCATCTGTTTGTGAGAAATTTTCCCTTTGGTGTGAAGCTAAGGAAACAAGTTGCCTATCTTCTCGGCATTCGCTACATGACAAAAGAGAGCACCCATAATTATATTACCCGATTTAACACCGAGAAGATAGAAGTGGTGGATTACAACTACTCGATCACTATAAGGGCTCTTATGAGAGGATTCTAACCAGGAAAGTTGTTCTGGTAATTATCCAAGGATCCGCCCAAGACTATGATTGAACTGCTAGCCAAAGCAGGGAAAATTATGAATGCGAAAGAGGCAATGGCGGCCAAAGAATCTGACAGTCCTAAGTTTTCGGGTGATAAGAACAACAACAAACAAGAATAAAAGGATAAAAAGGTTAATAAACCAAGGAAATACGATGAGTACATACCTCTCATAGTTGGCATACTCCACATCCTGAAGGAAATACGAGAAATTAAAAACCTCCGATGGCCAAGAAAGTTGAAGATGCCAAGGAGCAGGAGGGATAGGAGCAAGTACTGCGAATTCCACAAGGACCACAGTCATAACACAGATAATTGTATAGCTCTAAAGAATGATATCAATGGTTTAATTAGGAGGGGAAAGCTGCCTGAGTAAGTAGATGGAAGAGGCCAATTAAATCTTAAAGAAAGCAAAGTCAGGGGACGATCAGACTCGCCCTGTCGGAGGACGATCGATAAGAAAAGGGTAAGGGACGATGACTCACATGATAACCCATATCCCCCTAAAAACCTAAAGATCCCATCCGTGATGTGGGAATGATATCCTTTTGTTGTCAGTTCATCACGGGAGGAGGAGAGAGTGGTGGAGAAAACCCTGCAAAAAGGAAAGCCAACCTGAGCGAGGCCTAAGCTTGCGAGCTTACGCAGGTCAACTTGATAGCCATTTTGGACAAATGACCTCATAAGGTGAACAAAGATAAACTAGTCATTGACTTTTCAATAGACAACCTGTCCGGGGTGTTGTACCCCCACAATGATCCTCTAGTTGTCACAATGGTCATCTAAGAAGGTCGAGTGGCCAGGATTCTTGTGAATAATAGTATCTCTGCAGATGTAATGTTCTACAGTTGTTACAAAAAGTTGAAGCTTGAATATATAGAGTTAACACCTTATCACTAGACTTTAATTGGGTTTTTATGTGAGAGTTTATACCCGCTAGGGACAGTGGAGATGGACGTTATGGTCGGCACTTGGCCAATTAGCCGAATAGACAAAATAAATACCTTCATCCTTGATAAAAAGGTACTCTTGGTATATAACGTGATCTTTGGAAGGATCGACCTAAAGATGTTTGAAGTCGTCCCATCAATAGTACATCAATGCTTGAAATTCCCAAACCACTTTGTAGTGGGAACCATGAAAGGAAATCAGAAGATGGCGCATGAATGCTATTTTATCTCATCCAACCAAGAAGAGTAGAAGAGGTTGACGATCACCTACCACCTCAAAACTATTGACCCATGAGATGAAGCAAAACTGGTCAATGGGAAGCCCGCCGAGGATATTGAAATAGTCCCGCTTGACGCCGATCATCCAAAAAGGACGGTTCAAATAGTTTCATCTTTGGATTTGCTTTTGAAATAATAACTCATAAACTTCCTGTAACAACGCAAGAATGTGTTCTCGTGGAGCCACAAAGACATGCTTGGTATAGATCCTAACTTCATGTGCCACGAGTTGAACGTGATGGAAGGGGTCAATCCGGTCAAGCAAAAATGTAGGGTTTTTTATGCGGACAAGAACCTCGTCGTTTAGGAAAAGGTCCATAAGTTGCAAAAAGCCAATTTTATTAACGATGTCAAATGTTTGTAATGTTTGGATAATGGGGTCATGGTGATCAAGAATAACGACAAATGGAGGATGTGTGTCAATTTTACTGACCTGAACAAGGCTTGCCCAAAAGATTACTCCCCGCTGCCGTGGATTGACCAGCTGGTCGACCCCATTGCGGGCCACGAATTCCTCAGTTTCATGGACTCCAACTCTGGTTACAACCAGATCAAGATAAAGCCCTCTGACAGAGAAATTATGTCCTTTATAACCCACAGAGGTACATACTGTTATAATATTATGCCATTTTATCTTAAAAATTCAGGGGCCACCTACCAGAGACTGGTAAACAAAGTTTTCGAATTCCAAATCGGGGTTAATATGGAGGTTTACATGGACGACATGCTTACTAAAATCTAGGTGGCCACCGACCACAATAAAGACCTCGGGCTGACCTTTGACAAATTAGATAAGTACCAGATGAAGTTGAACCCCGCCAAGCCCATTTTCGGAGTAAAATAAGGCATGTTCCTAGGCTTTATCGTCAATCGGCGGGGTATGTAAGATAACCCGAACAAGATCCAGGCTCTACTCAACATGAAATCACCCACTACGAAGAAGAACGTGCAAAGGCTAATAGGGCGAGTGGCTACACTAAATTGGTTCGTCTCTAGAGCCACTGATAAATGCTTGCCTTTATTCAAGGTGTTGTGAAAATCATTCGAATGGAATGAAGAATGGAAAAATTCCTTCATAGAATTGAAGCATTACATGGGCTCCCCACCTGTCCTATCATGACCAGTTGTTAATATAAACTCTACTTTTATCTCGCAGTGTCTGAATAAGTTGTTAGTTCGGTGCTGGTGAGGCAAGAGGATGGGGTCCAGAAACCAATTTATTATGCCAGCAGATCATACGATGGAGTTGAGGTTCGATACCCCCGAATGGAGAAATTGGCGTTGGCATTAAGAGAAGCTTTATGAAGGATGAGGTTCTACTTCCAGGAAAATACTATTATGATCTACACTGATGTGCCTCTCCGGTAAGTCCTACATAAATCAGAAAAATGTAGTTGGCTCATAGCTTGGGCGGTTGAACTGGGTGCGTATGATATACAGTATAAACCAAGGACCGTTATATAAAAGGGTAGGTTTTAACAGATTTCATTATCGAACTCACTTATGAGGAGAAACCTTCTGAGTAGACTCCTTTGAGAGAGAGCTCGATTCCCAGTAATGAACAGTTAGACCTAGAGGAAACCATAGATCCTAACAGCATTGAGTAAACTCCTAAGGGAGAGAGCTCCCTTAGAGCAGCAAACGGACAGTGTGACGAGTCCCATGGAAAACTTTGTAGGTTTGGGAAAATGGAGGAAACATACTTAGACCAAGGTAGCGCAATATGGAAGTTGTATGTTGATGGGTCATCTTGTTCGGAAGGAAGTGGCACAGGCATTATTTATCGCCACGCCTGACGAGATAGATGTAGAATATGCACTGTATTTTCAATTCGAAGCCTCCAATAACGAAGCAGAGTATGAGGATCTAATTATCGGACTAAGTTTATCTTCATCCATGGTAGTCGAGCACATTTCAGTACGTAGAGACTCCCAACTAGTTGTCAACCAGATATTTGGGGTTTATAAAGCTAGGGAGGAGTCCATGGCAAAATACTTGGCCATTGAACAGTAAAGGTTGGAAAGGCTCGTGGAGGCAAAAATAGTAAAAATCCCCACATAGAAGAACGTCCGAACAGACACCCTGGCTAGGCTGGCCTCGATAATAAGGACATCTTTACGAAGGACAATACCCGTTGAAATGCTGGAGCATAGGATCATTAAGGAAGATCATCACAAAATGATGGGGGTAAATCTGGGACCATCATGGATGGACCCCATACGAGCATACAGTGAGGATGGAAAGATCCCTATAAATCCGAATGAATCTAGAAAGCTGCGATATAAGTCAACTTAGTATGTTATGGAAGCGGAAGTACTATACAGGCGAGGTAGACTAGCCCACTATTAAAATGTGTTCAACCGATGGAAGTCAAAAAACTTATTAAGGAGGTTCATAAAGGATGTTACGGAGCCCATTCCGCCGGAAGATCATTGGTCAAGAATATAGCAACTCAAGGGAATTATTGGTTGACCATAAAGGCTGAATGCGCAGATTACACGAGGAAATCTAACAAATGCCAGAAGTTCTCAAAGATCCACCGTTCCCTCGGCCCCCCCATTAACTCTAATTGTATCACCATGGCTATTCTCTATGTGGGGAATCGATCTGGTCGGCCCATTGCCGAGGATGAAAGGGAAATATAAATAGGTAGTGGTGGCAGTGGAGTACTTCACGAAGTGGGTGGAAGTAGATCCCTTGGTAGAAATTCCTTACGAAACAGTATTCCATTTTATCTAGAACATGATCATATGCCGCTAAAGCACGCCCTTCATATTCATCACAGACCACGGCATGCAGTTTGATGATAACCAGGATTTTGAAGACTACTACATTAGGTCAAACATTCAAAAACAACACTCTGTGCCGGGGCATCCACAATGCAATGGCCAAACTGAGGTCACCAACAGGACATTCTTGTACGGAATCAAGAAAATTCTTGATATTGCAAAGGGGAATTGGATCAACTAACTCCATAGCATACTTTGGGCATACAAGACCACCCCACGAATAGCTACAGGAGAAACATCATACATGCTAACCTTCGGCACATAAGCGACCGTCCCTACTAAATAGGTATCCCTATCCACAGGGTCCTTAATTTTGATTCTCCAAGAAGTGGCCTGGCAAGAAGACTGGATTTGGACCTGTTGGAAAATGTCAGGGAAAGCGCAGCATTACGGGTGGTCTCCTACCAACAAAGTGTTGCGCGTTACTATAACCATAGGGTGAACCCGAGAAGCTTGAAGGATAGGGACTATGTCCTTAATAAAGTGATACAAAAAAACAATAAGCTCAATCCCAATTGGCACTCACGTTACTAGGTAACCATCATCGTGAAGCCAGGGACTTACGACATTGAAACCCTATAGGGATAATAGTTTAAGAACCCTTGGAATTCGGAACATCTTTGGAAATATTATCACTTGTTCATTAGTCATTTCAATTATGTAGCTCGCACTCTTGCAATTAATAAAACGATGTTTTCATCTCTCATTTCATTGACTACTTTTCGGCATGAGATACAGTGAACATATCTAAATTGTGTAGCCAAAAAAGGACAGTGTCAGAACAAAAATATTTGATCATTTTATAAACTTGTTCTTACAAGTTTACAAAACCCTTGTACGACCTCATAGCTCGTGAACGAGGTGGTCGGCTAAAAGACTGTACCACCTCATAGGTCGCGAATGAGGTGGTGGGCCAAAACCCTTGTACAACCTTATAGGTCGTGAACGAGGTGGTCGGACAAAAGACTATATGACCTCAAAGGTTGAAAACAGTTAAACTTGTATGAACTTGCTCTCATAAGTTTAAAAAACCCTTGTACGACCTCATAGGTCGCGAACGAGGTGGTCGACTAAAAGACTGTATGACCTCAAACATCACGAACTGTTAAACTTGTATAAACTTATTCTCACAAGTTTACCAAACCCTTGTATAAACTTATAGGTCGCGAACAAGGTGGTTAGACAAAACCCTTGTATCACCTCATAAGTCGCGAACGAGGTGGACGGCTAAAAGACTGTACGACCTCAAAAGTCACGAATAGTTAAACTTCTATAAACTTATTCTCACGAGTTTACCAAAACCTTGTACGACCTTATAGGTCACGAAGAGGAGGTCAGCTAAAAGTATGTATCACTTCATAGGTCGCAAATACCTAGACTTGAATAAATTGGTTCTCACAAGTTTGTACGACCTCATAAGTAGCGAACAAGGTGGTTGGCCAAAAGACTATACAACCCCATATATCGCAGATAGTTCAATTTGTACAAATTAATTATAAGTTTGAGAACAATGTTGTTAACCTAAACACTATGTACGACCTCACGAATTGTGAATAGAAAGGCACCAAATGATATTTTGAGGAATAAAAAATTCTATCAAGTATACAACAATGAGATATAAGGAAGAAGAGTGATAAGCCACATTTAAATGAAGAGATAGTAATACAACCAGAACAGTTATATATATATGAGGTGTCCAAAAATACAAAGTCGTTCTTAAGAAAAAATAAGATAACATAAAAAATCCACAAAAGTTTATCAAATATCGGCTTTAACTAGAGGATCACCACCTTCTTCTCTAGCTAAGGTCGTAGCCTCATCATTATCCCCTTGCCACTCATTTACCATCTCGGTGATATCGGGGTAATGAGTTGCCACCCTCTTCTTCAACTTCTTGTACCCTTCCAAAAAATAACCAAGGCACTCAGTGTTGAATTCCCTCGAGGACTTATAGGCCTCAAACACTACTGTTCTAGCAGAAATAAGGGCGTCTCAGGCAACTTGCAACTCTATATTAAGGGTAGACTCTTCATTTTAAACTTCTCTCGCTCAGCGAAAAGAGCATCATCCAAATTCCTAATCTTAGCATCATTAGTGTCAGACTTTTCCTTGAGAGTGATGTTCTCGCCATCCACCTTGCTCAAGTATTTTGTCCTCACCATAAATTTCTCGTCCCTCTCCTTTAGTTTAGCATAAACCTTATCGTACCTAGTCTTCAATTTCTTGTTCTCCTCAGCAAGCTCATTATAGGCTACATGGTTCACCAAAGACTTCTCCAGCAAAATAGTGCAAGACATATACATCTAGAAAGAAAAAATGGGAACACAATCAAGACATAACATCAACACCAAATAGCAACAAAAAGTTTAGAAAAGTTCATACCACTGACAACTGATGTTGTGATAAAGTCCACAAGGAATCTGGGTCAGTACACCTCAAGAATTCAAAGTCCTTCACATGACATAGGTAACCAAACACATCGACAGCATTGTTGGTTGGATTGAAGATGGAGTCCGGGTCGGCCTTCAGATCTTCATAACTCAATTTATGCTTAGGATCAAACTTAAATTCAGGAATTTTACCATAACGATAAGTATGGCCTGGACCAGAAGCATGACCAGGCTCTAAGGTACGACCAAGTCCCTTCAACAATTTACGCAAGGGCTGACTATCTTCCTCTTACTCCTGAGGTCTCTTGTCTCCAATGGGTGTATCTATGGGGGCTTTACCCTTGGATTTGGTGCCGGCTGCATCTTCTTGTTGGTGAGTGATTTGGTCAACTGCCTTAAAAGCAACAGTATGCTCGGCACCAGTCTTCTTTAGGCTAGCACCAACTATTTTTTGCCTATCCTTCACTAAGGCTTTGCTATTAATGTGATGAGGGGCCATTCCCAGTGTTTCCTTAGAGGGATGTTCCTCGACTCCTGATAGGATGACAGACATAGACATCAGCATATAGATTCGAAGCATAAAAAATGGAAAATTGAGGTGCTAGTACAACTTACTTGTTTTAACACTTCCTTCCCCACCCACAGGCTGATCAACTGTGTCGAGATGAGTCTCTTACGCCATATAACCTTCCAATGGCACCTCAAACTCTAATGGGACCCTACCACCAGGAGGAGTATGGTACCCAGCAGCGATGAATTTTTTAACAGTAAATAAATCCTCAAATTTAGGAGGCTTCTTTTCACAATATGTCACGAATATGTCAACCAAAGACTTGGGAAGCCTGGGGGATCGCTTCACTGAAATAAGCAAAACGAAATTGTAATATCAGAATGGTAAGACGACTAGAATAAATAAAAGATATATCAAATGATAGAAAAAAACTTTACCTATATCGTTAGGTTCGTTCCATTCTCTGGGAACCCTACACGACCTATCTCACTCGCAGGACCTAAATTCCCAATCTCCTTTAATGAACACGTATTGACCCTTCTAGATATGGTTGATAGTATAAACCATGGTCACCATCTTATACTGGGGCTTTCGAGTAGAAAAATAATAATACCCGGGGGCTTTGGCATTGTCTTTTAAACTATGAACATATCTGAAGATGTCCCCCGTCAAATCAAATCACGTTTTAAGTTCCAAAGCATCAAAACCCCCAGTATGGTCCTATAGGCGTTAGGAGGTAGTTGGGTCAGAGTCACACAATAACCCCTCAAAATGGAACAAATTGTGGGATGAAGAGGTAGCCTCAACCCCACTTGGAGAGCCCACAAGGGGAGTAAAATCTCCCCAGCATCCTTTACATAATAATATTTATCTGATACACTAGGCATTCTAGTTTAGATGGCTATAGGAATGGAAAATTTCTCTCTCATCGCCTCAAGCTCCTCCTCAATTACAGTGCACTAATAGCAACGAGTATCAATTTTGATGAGATTATAGGTATTAGAAGACCCAAGAGGATCCACTTCCTCTTTGTTTGTAGCCTCGGTGTGGGACCCATCAACAAGAGAAGTAGAAAGGTGGGGACCCACACTCTTTGGTCTAACATCCTCAGCCATATTAGTAGCGGGCTCTTCAAAAAGAGAATTAGGATTAATGGGATCCATAGAGACGGTGTTCACGCAGTGACCCTCAATAAAATGGGGTATGACATGGACAGTATCAAAAGTTTCTAAAATATGGGAAGAAATAACCACTACTAGAGGGGGGCTTGGGTGTATAAAGAGGATGACCATGCTCTTCTTATTGTCTAATCACTTGGAAAGGATGAGGAAACCTCCTCTCTGTGATCCCAGGACGCTCTAGCTCAAGTCCATAGATGAAGTTATAAATTATTTGAATGAGTGGGGGAAAACCGATAAGAACTCCTATTTCAATCTACTAAACCTAGGCCAACCAACTTAATGGTCATCTAACATCACAATATCTAAATAACAACAAAGAACCAACAAAGAAATTAAAGTATGGAGAAACCCTAGATAAAACAAGGAAGGTGTAGCTTCTAATGAAAGACAGAAAAGGAACCACAATAATATTTCTGGTAGCAAAGGGTTTCATTTCTCAAGGACACTTGAAGCAACACTGGAATCTCTCTCTCTTTCTCTCTCTCTCTCTCTCTCCCTCTCTCTCTATTCAGCTCTATGCAAATACCAAAGTGATGAAGATGACATATCTGGTGTGAATTTGTACTTTTTTAATAAAGATTGAAAAGACAAAAATGAAACTGCTGTACAGTGTATCAGTACGCATGTCCCTTCACCATTATTACAGAGAACACGCTTCAGTTACCTGACACGTATCTTTAAATTTTTTTAAAGAAACCCTAAAGGCAATTTTCTTAACCTCGACCGACCATAGTGAGCCGACCGCAAACATTTTAATATGAGCATCTTGTAACACCTCATTCACAAACCCTACATCAAGTTGTAGAGTTCGTGTAAAAGGTCTTTGGGGATTTCTATTATACCCATATAGTCCTAAAAGTTAATAAGCTCCAAGTGGCAAAATAATTAATAAATGTCCTCGGCTCTACTCCAAAATGAGTTCGTCTCAGTGCTAATCTGCTCAGCCAACTTTCTTGATAGTTGTCACATTCGTTTAAATAAGGTTGCATACATCACATGCTTCTATAAGTGCCTACATGTTAGACATTCTTAATTAGTCATGTGGGAATATACCAACGTGTCTGTTGTAACTTGATTATCCACTCACTTATCCATAAATCCAACGCATGATCCCAGGTGCTTTAGTTTGATATTATGATAAACATGTATCTTCAGGTGTAACTGCCTGACTTATAAGGAAAATCCACCTATCCTCTTTTAAATACCCATAAATCACCTATAAATAAAGGGGGACTTCTGTTGATATCTTCTCAAAGCCATGCGTTACATCATCAACCATAATTGTAACTTTATCGACAAGTGCAATAATAAATCAGCAACCCTATGGATCTAGGTTTCCTTAAAGGGCCGAACCACGTAAAAATCATAGTGTTTTCTCTATCCGTCATCCCCATTCTCTGTTATCCTTATTCCTCTCTTTATTGATTTGTTTATTATTTTTTGTCTCCATTTTTAGACGTCAGCATCCATGCCTCTTTATCAAAGTTTACCAAGCCCTTATAGCTCAAAATCTCATCAAGCCTCTAGAACTCTAACCATTACCAGATCTCCTTCCCTAAAACTTCAAGCATGATGCCCGTTCTGACTTCCACTAAATTACTGGGAACATCACTAATTAGTGTTTCCATCTAAAGAATGTCATTCAAACCCTCATAGACAGAGGGATCATTACCCCTCCAGCAAATCCAAAACCTAATACCACTCAGAACGCTCTCCCGATGCACCAAATTGGGGAAAATTCCATCCTCTTAGAAAAGAACCCAGAACTCGATCTTTCAACCAAAATAAAGTCCATACAAATACCCACTTATCCACCATCTCACCCAAACCACTCAAGGTTTTCCTTTCCTTGCTCCTAAATCCTCATAATCATGTCGGCTAAGATCTATACCTCCTCACTAGGGCTTGCGTATTGTATATACCCGTTAAGAAGGGGGAGTCACGGAACTACCAATAGTTTTTGATCAACTTAGAGAATTTGGGCTGAAATTTCCCTCAGAAATAACCCTCACAGAAAACAATTATAAGAAGATTAGTGCCCTGTTCGTGGAAACTCGAAAATGGGCTCGGTAATCTGATGAATGGTTTGTACCCTAAAAAGAATTCAGTTTGGAGGACATTGTGTAGGTTATGTATGATGTTTTCTTCAACAAGTGGGAAATATGTATTGTCCCCGAGCTGATCATAGTCTTAAAACTCCAAGGACATATAGTCCCTTCCTTTCAACACTTTCTTACTGAATGGGAAGACTTGTATGAAGGGACCATGTAAATTATGGAATGCATTGAATTTTCATGGAGGGATGAAATTTTTGCTACCGGATTGAGTGAAAAATTTGACAACTCAGATGATGAATTGAACGACAAAGAAGCCGACTCAGTTGCCTCCTTGTGCGAAATTATTTCTTTTGAAGAATTTCTATAAGGGATCGATGACGTTTCCATCGTGATCGAGAAATATAAAGATATCACATTTTTATTCTTCCCTACCTCTATAAATCATATAACCCGATCCTAGCGGCATTACAAGGATCCGATTCACCCATCAACAGGTGAAGACAAGTGAAAGAGGCTCCCTGAAGAACTCGCAATGCTAGAAATGGCAGTTAAAGAAAGTAAAGCCCTTTAGAAACTGAAGAAAACTCAACCAAATATCATACTTTGGGGGATTTTCATGTCCTCTAAATTTCACAAAAATGCTCGATATGATTCCTCCCACAACCACCTCCGAAGAAGCCATTCATAAGGTAAGATCTCAGACTACAACAAGTCTCATCTCCTTCTCTGAGGAGGAAATCCCCAAAATTGTTCTTGACCATAACTATGCTCTTAATATCCCAATCAAAGTCATGGGTAAAACAGTCCCACTAGCATTTGTTGACAAAGGGTCTGCTCTGCGCGTTTGCCTATTGAGGACTCTCAACTGCCTAGTAATGAAACTGAGTAACCTCAATCCTATTTATGTTATTGGTCGCGCATGTGATAACACCTGCAGAGAGGTTAAGGCCTCCATAAAACTCACATCAGGGGCTAGTCCTATTTTCCTTAAAATTGAGTTCTAAGTGATCGATATACCTGCCTTCTAAATTTTCTCCTTAGTCACCCTTGGCTCAACAATGTTCGAGGTTTACCTTCATCAAAAATTAAAATTCTTCACTAACAACTCGGTCATCACTATTCTTGGGGATGTCAACGACTTTGATGGTGCCAGCACAAGCAACCCAATACTAGAAATCCAGTATGGGATTAATGACATGTTCCTCTAAGGCTTTAAAATTGATCTGATTCCCATCCTAACCGGGAATAATTTCAAAGACCGCGTATGTTCAGAGCACAACCCACACAGTAATGTCAATATGATTCAGATGTTCAAACATATGCATTTTATGCCTAGAATGGGGCTGGGTTGTCAAAAACAAGGGATCCTCGAGTCGATAATTTTAAAAGAAGCCTTTCCCCAAGCGACATAGGCTACCAATCATCACCAGATAAACTCAGCACACTTCGACCTCCATACTAAAAGAGAACCTTAGAAAATGGAAAGATAATCTCAAGATATTCCTTGAATGGAAGATTTGTCAAAGAGGGTAAAGTCTCCCCTTCTGTAGATTCCTAGAGCCATGGTGAGGCACTGTAGAGAAAAAGATGAAATTAGGACTAGATATCGTCTTTCAAGATGAGATTATATGGGATGAAGACTAAAAACATGAGGCTAGGACTCTAACCATCAAGGATGTGGAAAATGACAAAAACTCTAAAGAGGTAACGTCGATTAATAGCTAGGCCTACATACACTGGGGCTAGATCTCTGGATGATCCACTTAGGGGTAAAGCCGTGTAACCCATCTAGAAAGATCACCACTCCTCAATTAGAATTTCATCCCTATCAAGCCTGCCCAAGTGAACCTGACCCTGTTGTTCACCCCCTTTAAGAACACCTAAATCCATCACTTTTTCTTCTATCTCTGATGTAATTATAAACGAGGCCTCCTTTGATGAGGTCCTCACTGTTGTACTTCCTCAAGATAATTTTAATGAAATGAATGACGATTTCGATTATCTTATTGTGCTTTATGTTAATTTTCATGATTTTAGTCAAACAATTGATGAAGATGGTCTAATAAATGAACAATATTTAAATGATCTCAATAAGGAAAGCACTAAACAACATAACCGTGTTCAAATTAATTATGATGAGACTATTGTTACTAATCTCGATTCTAATAGCCATCCGTATGATATTAGAACAATTTGAAGAGATTCTGAAGGAATTTGTGGACATCTTTGCATGGTCCTACAGTGATATGCCCGACATTGACCCAAAAATTACGCAACATCCTAAGAAAGTAAGCATGTCAAACAAAAGTTGAGAAATCTCCGAACAAAATATTTTCTCGAGATCAAAGAAGAAATGGCAAAAAAATTAAACGTATGGTTCATTCGCATAGTCGAATATCCTACGTGGCGTGCACACATCGTCCTTGTGCCAAAATCAAAAAGGAAAGTCCACATGTGCATCGATTATCGAGATCTTAACAAAACGTCTCTGAAGGATAATTACCATATACCCAGCGTCGACGTGATCGTCGATAACACTCCTAGTCATGCCTTTAAATCATTTAACGACAATTTTACCGGTATAATCAGATCAAGATGCACCCTGACCATCAAGAAAATACTACCTTCATGACACCGTGGGGAACTTTTTACTACACAGACATGTCGTTCGGTCTAAAAAATGTCGGGGCTACTGACCAAAGGGCCACTGTGACAATTTTGAACGATTTTATCCGTAAGGAGGTTGAAGTTTATATCGACAACATGATCATTAAATCTAAGACAAGGGAAGGTCATATTTCTTCCTTGAGGAAATTCTTCGAGCGACTGTGGTAATACCATATGTGCCTCAACCCATAAAAATGCATGTTCGATGTCACGAAAGGCAAACTCCTTGACTTCATGATCAATGAGAAAAGGGATCGAAGTAAACCTTGCCAAACTAAAAAGCAATACTCAATATTCCATTACCCCGTATGGAGAAATAAGTATGTGGATTCCTAGGCAAGCTCCGATAATTTAGTCAATTAATCAAGCAACTGACTTGCATCTGTAAGCCCATCTTCAAAATCATTGGAAAGTATTTAATCAAAGTCTGGAATTAGGCGTGTCGAGAATCCTCAACCAGATCAAGTGATACCTTACCTGACCTCCTGTACACATGCCTCCGTAATAAGGTCTCCCTATCCTCTTATATCTCACCATTATAGACACTATAGTAGGGGCTATGCTAGCCCAACTCATTGAATAATTATTCTAGGAAAGATCCATCTACCACGCTAGTTGAAAATTGGCAGGGTATGAGGGGAACTATACCACCTTGGAAGAAGTGTGTGTCGCTTTAGTCTGGGTCACGCAGAAGCTCTGGCATTACATGCTTGCATTACCTATCAAACTGTTGTTCCCAAAAGGTTCAATGAAACACTTGTTAGAGAAGAATTCCTTATCCATTCATATGGTTTGATGGTTCATGTTACTAGCAGAATTTGACATCATGTATGCTACAGAGAGAGACATGAAACGAAGAGCCATTTTCGACTACCTTGTCGATAATCCCCTTGGAGATATGAGGTTTGAATTTTCAAATTAACAAATAAAGGCACTCTTTGTGCCTCTCACGAGGAGCTCAAATGGTAGAAGTTCTTTAACGGAGCTGCTAACAAGAAAGGATACGGTATTGGGATACTCCTGATCCCCCCCACCCCCACCCCCGATGATTATCACACTCCCATTACCATCAAATTATACTCCCCTTACACTAACAACATGACAGAATATGAAGCATGTACCTTAGGGCTCAAGATCTCCCTTGAGAAAGGAATCAAGTGCATTGATGTCTATAAATATTCAGCTCTCATTGTAGGTCAAGTTCTAAAAAAATGGAATGTCAATGATGAGAAGCTCCTACCCTTCCATACTCACCTCGAAGAGCTTGCCTTCCAGTTCTAAGAAATAACCTTTCACTACCTTCCTCATTCGAGATACATCATAGTCAATGCATTGGAAACTCTGGCCTCCATGGTCGACATGCTCAAGAGAATAAAAATATCCCCCTTTCTTGTCTAAAAATAAGCAACACCCACTCACTTCTACCATATCGAGCTTAAAATGAAAGAAGATATAAAATGGATGGGTTATGATATTATGACAGTTGGAGCCTCCTCGAGTATGGAAGATACCCTCAGGATGCTAATAAGAAAGACCGGGAAACCCTCCGTCAACTGGTTGCTCAGTACATCATATGTGACAAGGCACTCTTGAAAAGAAATTTCTATGGAATCCATTTGCATTGCATGCCAGGAGCTAGGGTCAAAGATGTGATGTAGAAAATCCACAGTGAGGAATGTGTACCCCATATGAATGATCATATTCTTGCCAAGATGATCATTCGTTAATAATACTACTGGACCACCATAGTACAACACTATGCGGCTTATATCATTTAATGCCTCAAATGACAATAGTTTGCCAACCTTCTGCACTTGCCTCCCCAAGAGTTGTACAACATGACTTCTCCCTAGCCCTTCTCCACTTGGGGCATAGATATTATTGGAAAAATCACTCCCAGGGCATCAAATGGGCATGAATTCATCCTGGTCTCCATTGGTTACTTCACAGGAATGGGATTAAAGCCCAGTCATACGCAGTGTTGAATGCAAAAAAGTAGCAAAGTTCATTAGGAAAAACACCATCTTCTACTAGGGAGTTCCCCACGTGCTGGTATCAGATAATGGGCTCCATTTTGAAGTTGAGGTCACAAAATTAGTTGACAAGTATGGAATCCAAATTCACAAACCATCTACCTAATAACCACAAACCAACGGGGATGTCAAAGCCTCCAATAAAATCCTCAAGTCCATTATCAGCAAAATAACTAAAATTTGCAGAGACTGGGACGACTGAATCCCATACTCCCTATGGGGAAACCGTACGCCCATTAGAACACCCACTTGGGCTACCCCCTACTCCCTAATATATGGCATGGAGGCAGTCTTACCTGTCGAACTTGAAATACCTTCCCTACGGGATTATCGCATGCTCTTAGATGAAAGAAGATTAAAAGCTCTATATCATATACAGTGGTACCATCGTTGTATTACGCGATCATTCAACAAAAAGGTCAAGGATCGCGGTGTTCAAGAAGGAGGTCTCGCCCTCAAGGAAATTTTGGAACCCATCTGGGATCCAGAGGAAAGTTTAAACCTAACTGGAGTGGGTCCTACGCCATAAAAAAATTCCAGGTCATTTTGCTATGCTCACATACCTTGATTAGAAAGGACAGCGCGTCCAATCAATTTGGACCATCTTAAGATATTTTACCCTAGTCCAAAATCTCATTGTGCTACCACACTTCACACTTCCCTTCTATTCTAAAAAAAATCCTTTATCCTCTCTACTTAGAACTACGTGGGACCTGATCCTCTCAAAAATTACCTTTTCAAGGAAAACTCACAATCTTTAAAACCTCACATAGGTACGTAGGAAGCCCGTAAAATACTTTGGGCATGGTTCTTTCTCTTTCACAAAATGCTATTCTTTTATCCTATCGAAAACATTAGTCTCTAATCATTTAAATAAAGAAATGGATTATGTATGCACTAGTCTCTCATCTTTTATTTAAAATGAAATATGGCGATTACATGACCTAACAGTGACAAGAATGAAAAATAAAAAAACACCTCAAACTTAACCTACACAACAAACCCACATATTGCCAAAGCTCTTCCCCCCATGTTCCATACAAGACCTACTTCAAATGCTCGATGAGTCGGCCTCATCATCATTCCTAGTTCCTGGAGGACCCCAAGAATCACAGTCTTAAATACACTTTTGTATCCACTCCATGTGACAGTATGACTTGATCGAATTTGATGAAACCATAATTCCCTCCTCTAGAGCATCAAACATCTAAAGACACCTTTGTTTAGTCTCCTCGGTACAGACCTTCATGACTACCTTCTTCCATAACCATTTCAAATAATCCCCAGTTATAAACCCAGGCTCCTCGATAGACTGAGACGGATGTAGAGAAGATCGACGACGCTGCCACAAAGGTATTAGGATCATCCTTAGAGATTTAGTCAAATTTTCTACCAAAAACAAGTTGGTTATACGAGGACGAACAATATTCTCGTAGCCTATTTGATGAATAAGTCTCCAAGGAAAGTGAAAGGAAGTCTAGAAAAAGGCCCAGTAACTGAATATACCGTTAGTCACCCAGTTGCAGAACACTGACCAACGAATATTCCTAGCCCCGTGCTATATAAGCCAATCTAACCAATTCTCCACAGATGGGCCAAAGATGAAAAAAGACCATGCAAAGAAATTGGGAACATCCTCCATAGGTGAAATCTCTCTGATAACCACATGAACAGCATCACTGGACTACCGCACAAAAAGTTCGCACGGGCTTCTTTCCAGGAATCCATTCCATTCAGTGTCTCCGAAAGTATAACAACAGCGGAATTATAGTGATGAGGCATCTACAGCACTATCATATCCACCTAAAGGTTCATAATCATATCGCTAGTTACTAGAAGTAGCCTGGCAGTCAATCCTAGGACCACAGCACTAGCGAAGCCATTATCAGCATAGTCTCTTTGGCACACAAAATTCAATACTTTCTAGAGAACAATACTGCATCCATGAAATAACGATCGGGAAGTCGAAGGAGACACATGAAGTAACTTAGATAGTGATGCCCAAGGGGAACATAACAGGTTCAGCATAACTACCGTAACACTAGGGTTAATGCCCAACATCGCAGAAAACTCCTCATAGGTGGGACACACTTCGTCTAGATCAAAGAAAAACATATGGTCTTCTGTATACCATAACTACAATGATGCTTCTAATAGATTCCAATCCATGGAATGGTCACACCACAAAGTGACCGATCATAAGTTAAAAGCCTCATAGTTGAAAATTTAAAGGCATATGGACTCCAAACCCTCAAGGTAATATGTGGATGCTTCGGTCATAGGAACTGCCATTGCAAGAAGAGGATAAGATTTAGAAAATAGAAAGATAAAATTGAAGTGTGGTGCTGAAACTCCCTTCCAATGCCCCCTTTTCATACCCAAATGCATTCACAAAAAAAGGGCTCGACCTGCTGTTATGGCTACTGTGTAACACCGTATGTTTTTTAAATGAAAAATCTTTGTTAAATTAAATTTTGAAAAATGATAATTTTTGGAATCTATTTAATTTTGGTTTTTATATATGAAAAAAATTTGGTTTTAAGTGTAATTCAAATTGGGATTAAAATTTGGAAATTATAACTTTTTGTATAAAAATCGGGGGAGGATACGACCTAAGGAGAAAAAAATAAATAAAAATATCCGACCGTCTGATCGAGCTGAATTATTTTGGGCAGCTTCTTTCGCCTTCAGCAACAACATATTAAAATTTCAGCCAATTTTAATGGTCCGATCGTCCAGAATGTTTTTTTGTGTTTGTATTTGATTAGAACTCAAATTCTTTTTGGTATATAAACAGAAAGTGATGAGTTTAGGACTTTTAAAACCCATTTCGCCTTCTCAAAAATTAGTAGCCTCCCATAATTTCCTTTCCTCTTATCGACAAATCTAAACCCCATTGAGTACAACTTTCAACCCAAGTTTTGAAGAGGTAAATCGCGTTTTCTCTAGATTGTTCAAGAACTAGTCTTTATCAATTTTTCGAGAGGAACGCAACAATCTAATAAAAAATTTCAACCGATTTTTATTTAGTCATGAATACTTCTATTATCTCTCTTTAGTATTATGTGTTTTAAATATCGCCTAAACAATAATTCACAAGTTTTTTATAAAATAAATTAGGAACCTTAATTAGGGAAAGTGAAACATAAATTGGAACTATTTTTATGAAAAATATTAAGATGGATTAAGAATCATAACCCTTGTGTGTGTAGGGTAGAGATTGGAGTTTTAGTTAATATAGGGTAGGTTTTCATGTAGAAACCATAGTGATTTTATTTAAATGAAAAAATGGACTTGTACAATCATATGAAATTATGTAGGTATGATCAAGTGAATTATTATTGTGTGCTCTTTAGACTCTCATGATGTTGAAATTATAATTGTTGAATGAAATAAAATGTGTTAATTATGACAATGGATTGAACGAATATAATTAAAGTAAATTGTGACCGCATGAGAAATTTATGTATTTGTTGATAGATTGGAATGTGCAAATTATTGTTTTGATTATAATTACCATTACGGGGACGACGAGATTTTTGGGTAGTTATGCTCTCACGTTAATTTAAGGAGTACTTGCTAGGTATGGGACTAGTAAGTATGTCTTAGTTGTCGTTAACACTTTCTAGATATGGGACTAGTTAGTGTAGATTTTTACAATGAGATATTCCAGGGTGGGGCTAATTTTTGTGTTGTTTCGTTGCTTCGATAGTCTAGGCACGAGACTAGCAAAAAATTAAAGGTAGAAATTCAACCTATATGATTGGATATGACGTACTTGTGTTAGATACCTATAAGTATGGGACTAGCTATAGATTTGAGGATTTATGCTCTATAATAAGGAAGGGCTAATTTAAAATGATGAGATATTGTGAAATTTAAAATTAATGCCTAAGATAATAAATGGGAATTAAAATGAATTGGCGTCATTAATAAATGCAGGATTGACAAAATACGGGTTGGTTGGCCATTGCAACGTGTGGGTGTGTAGCATCGTAATAAGTGCAGGGCTGACAGAATATGGGTTGGCTGGATATCACTACACCAAAAACATGAATCTAGCACGGTTTAAACTGTTCCAGATCAAATCTGACACGGTTTTGAACTATGCCAGAATCAAGTGTTCCAAAATGTCCATTTTCTTCTGGCACGGTTTAAAAGTGTGCCAGATTTGACCAAACAGGAACACTTCTGGCACACTTTTAAACCGTGCCAGAATTTGATATTTCTGGCACACTTTTGAACTGTGCCAGATTGAGCACATTTTGATAAACTTTTGGTACAGTTCAAAACCGTTCCAAAATTTGATACACTTTTGGTACGGTTTTGAACTGTGCCAAATTTTTGGATAAAAAAAAAAAAATATTTGAAAACAAGAAAATTCACAAATTGCAAATCTTGCACGTTGTTGATAAACCAATGTACATATAAACTTAAAAATATTACAAGTCTTTAGTAGTTCACAGACCAAAAAAAATTGGGCAGAGTTTCCTCTATTTTCTGGACATTCTAAAACCTGTTAATATAAAACCTGTGTAATATAAGGCCCGCACGGCAAAAAATATAACAATAAACTTACAAAAGCCCGTACGTCCATAAAAGTTAACAATAAAACTACAAAAGCCCGCACGACCATAACACAAAAAAAGTAGAATCAGGAATAAACCCCTTGATGTAAACCATTGAGTTCTCCGTGTGTTCCACATGAATAAATGCTAACGATAAAATGTTATCCTGCAAAAAAAATAGGATACAAAAAAGCTACGATATTAGTAACCAAGTAATTTATAAAAAAAAATTACTCAAGCTAAAAAATTACATATAGGAGTTGCAATTATTATTATATTCTAAAATTAAAAATCTTACGCAAGTTATTACTACCTGATCAGTTCCGACGAGTTACATTGGTCTCGTGTGAGGTGTTAGTGCTTCTTACGGGGCCGTTTGGGGGTTGGTTTGAGTTTTCACCCTTTAAGGGCTTATTTTTTTAGCTTAATTGATATATTTTGCAATTATCGTCATATTCTCAAACTGAGAGGCCCGCGACAACGTGGTCAGTTCGTACAAGTTACATTGTCCCGTGCGAGGTGTTCGTGCCACTTACGGGACCGTTTGGGGGCCGGTTTGGATTTTCACCCTTTAACGGCTTGTTTTTAAGCCTAATCTATGTATTTTAAAATTATCATCATATTCTCAAACCGGGAGACCCGTGACTACGGTGTCAGTTCGTACAAGTTATATTGGTACCGTGTGAGGTGTTTGTGCCTCTTACAGGGCTGTTTGGGGGCTGATTTGGGTTTTCACACTCAAACGGCTTATTTTCAAGCCTAATCTACATATTTTGGAAATTATCATCATATTCTCAAACCGAGAGACCCACGACTACGCAGTCAGTTCTTACAAGTTACATTGGTCCCGTGTGAGGTGTTTGTGCCTCTTATGGGGCTCGTTTGGGTTTTCAACCTCAAACGGATTGTATTCAAGCCTAATATACATATTTTAAAATTATCGTCATATTCTCAAATTAGGAGACCCACGACTACGCGGTTAGTTCATACAAGTTACATTGGTCCCGTGTGAGGTGTTTGTGCCTCTTACGGGGTCGTTCGGAGGCTGGTTTGGGTTTTCACCCTTTAAGGGCTTGTTTTTAAGCTTAATCGATATATTTTGAAATTATCTTCATATTCTCAAATTGAGAGGCCCACAACTACGTAATCAGTTCATATAAGTTACATTGGTCCCGTGCGAGGTGTTTGTGCCTCTTACGGGGTCGTTTGGAGGTTGGTTTGGGTTTTCACCCTTTAACGACTTGTTTTGAAGCTTAATCTACATATTTTCAAATTATCGTCATATTCTCAAACCGAGAGATCCGCGACTATGCGATCAGTTTATACAAGTTACATTGGTCTCGTGCTAGATGTTCGTGCCTCTTACGGGGCCGTTTGGGGGCTTTTTTGGGTTTTCACTCTCAAACAGCTTATTTTCAAGCCTAATCTACATATTTTGAAATTATCTTCATATTCTCAAACCGGGAGACCCGCGATTACGCAGTCAGTTCGTACAAGTTACATTGGTTCTGTGTGAGGTGTTCGTGCCACTTACGGGGCCGTTTGGGGGCTAATTTGGGTTTTCACCCTCAAACGGCTTGTTTTCAAGCCTAATCTACATATTTTGAAATTATCATCATATTCTCAAACTGGGAGACCCGCGACTACGCGGTCAGTTCGTAAAAGTTACACTGGTCCCATGTGAGGTGTTCGTGCCTCTTACGGGGCCGTTTGGGGGTTGGTTTGGGTTTTCACCCTCAAATGGCTTGTTTTCAAGTCTAATCTTCATATTTTGAAATTATCGTTATATTCTCAAACCAGGAGACCCGCGATTACGCGGTCAGTTCGTACAAGTTACATTGGTCCCGTGTGAGGTGTTCATGCCTCTTACGAGGCCATTTGGGGGCCGGTTTGGGTTTTCATCCTTTAACGGCTTGTTTTTAAGCCTAATCTACGTATTTTCAAATTATTAGCATTTGCTCAAATCGGTAGACCCGCGACTATGCAGTCCGTTTGTACAAATTATATTGGTCCCGTACGAGGTGTTCGTGCCTCTTACAGGTCCGTTTGGGGGTTGGTTTGGGTTTTCACCCTTTAAGGGATTTTTTTTAAGCTTAATCGATATATTTTCAAATTATCGTCATATTCTCAAACCGGGAGACCCGCGACTACCCAGTTAGTTCGTACAAGTTACATTGGTCCCGTGCGAGGAGTTTTCTACCTAAAAATAAAAGGAGTTGTCCACCCAAATATTACACATTCAACTATCGTACTAATAACTCGTTAAATTTAAGATTCGTTCAAAATTGAGTATGGAGTTCGATCAATGAACTCCTAAAATACCTTTAAGCTTATTGTAAATTCAAAAGTGGCCATACAATTTAAGCATGATAAAACTAATTTTGGAAATCCTAATTTAAATTTTAAAACCCAAATCCCAAATATGACCTAAGATATATAACAATCTAATTCTAAACAATATATGAGAACAAAGTCTATGAGAACAAAACTTAGTAATGAAGTTTGAGCTTCGAAGGTTTGAGCTTCTTGGTTAAAAAATATCATACAAAAAAGAATAGACCAATGGAAGTTAGGTATAAATTTGATATTTTAAAATAATTATTTTGAAAATTATTAAGTTAAGAAGTAATTGGTATGTATTATTTATATATGAGGGGTTTAATTCAAGCAAGGAAATTAGTGAGAAGATAAGTAGTTATATGCATAATTATATTTTAGTTAACATATATTAACAAAATGAGAAGTTTAATGAATTGAAATAGATGAATGGTGGAATCATTCGTTAAATTGGATTTCTAATATATAGATGGGAGAAAGGAAATGGGAAGAATAACATACTTGTAGCCTTGTTAGAAGAAGACGAGATGGGGAGAACCACGGTAGCGTGTACCATTTTCTTTCAGAATCATGGAAAGAATAACATGACCGATATCTCCGATCTTTTCCATATCAGGTGCCATTTTCTCTTCTCTATTTCCCTTTTTCTTTCAGAATTTGTTATTGTCAGTGTTAGTCTAATAGTTTAAGAATGATAATCTTGAAACATACTTTTTTTACGCTCTAACATTAAATTACACAACTTGCATAATTACACAAGGGACTAGTTAATTTATCAACTACGCATCCCAATTCGTATATTTTGTCAGGTTACAGACCGATACGACATAATAAGATAAGTTTGTTTTAGAAACGAACACGACATACTTTGTGTTTTTTCTATCTCACATAAACACGACTCGGATATAGACACTACACCACACGACTATGTATGTGAGCTTATAAAAAATGCTATGGACATATACAACAAATCAGAACAATGGCCAAGCCTATTTTAACAACTAACAAAATAAATATGAAGCATGAAAAAGTCTTAAAGAATTATTAATCAGTTCTTTATTTTTCCTCAATCTAAACTAACAATAGACAAAATAAAAGAACACCACTAAATAATGATGCAAAATAACAACAACAAAATATGTCAAAAAAAAGAAGGAAATACACTGATGCTTGGGGCAAAATAGGGAACAAAAGACTGAAAAAGAAATAAGTTTTCTTGCAGATTCATAATAAAGACGTTGTAGTTATTATACTTTTTCTTCAGATCCATAGTAAAAAAAGGCACAAATATGCAAACCAAATACTCAGATATACACACTTACCATCGTTGGGGGTTGAGAGACAGAGGCGGCTCAGAACGGATGAATGAAATCATACCTTGCGATGGAGAAGAACGAAGAGGGAATGAAAGATACCTTGCGAAGAGAGAACGAATAAGGAATGAAATCAATACCTTGCGAAGGTAAGCGGCTCAGAACGTCTTGTTTTCCATCATCAATCGAGAAGAGGGAATGAAAGATGAGAGAAGGTAAGCGGTGGCCGGAGGCTTGCCGAACAGAGTGCTGGATGCCACAGTAAAGTCGGTAAGCGGGTGAGGGGAGGGAGAGAGACAGGGGGCGGGAGACTGAAAGATGAGAGAGGTACGAGGAGTGAATGATTTTTTTAGGGGATTTTATATTTTAATCAAGTGTACTCAATTTTGGCACACTTTAAAACAGTGCCAAATTTTGGCACTGTTTTAAAGTGTGCCAGATTTTTATTAACCGTGCCAAAATTTGGCACAGTTTAAAACTGTGCCAGATTTTTAACATTCGGGTGTGCCAAATTGCTATTTTGGAGTAGTGTATTATGACGTGTCGTGCGTGAAACTTCGTCAATAAGTGCAGGGCTGAAAGAATACGGGTCGGCTAACTATAGCAAGGGAAATGTGTGTGGTGTAAAACTTTAAATAGGCCAGAATAAGTGGAGGATATATAGTAAGGTCAGTTGGCTATGACGACACCGCTATGAAAATAATAATATATGTGATAAATCAATTTAAATAAAGATGGTGACCTTTGAGTAATTACCGTATTGTGATAACATAAGTTAGACTTAAATTTTTGGGGTGGCTTAGTTACGTGATTAAATTATAGAAGTTTATTTTACTCACATGTTAATAATTATCTCATTTAAATTAAAATACTCTATCGTGGTATTTATTATGTATAATGCTACTATCTGGGTTCACGGTCCCTAATTGGGGAGAGTAGATTGTATTCATGTAGTGGGCTCTGACCCATTGCGTTGACTAACATTTCAGGTTAGCGCTAGAGTAGCTGCATAGGAGTGATTGGAGATATTTTGAAGGTGCAGCTGGAGACTCATTCATTTTAGATGCTTTAGTTATTTAGGATTTGTTTTCTATTCCATTGCATTCATTATGAGACTTTATCATGGATATGGTGGGCCAATCGGTTCCACAATTGTTTACGATTTTATTCAGATGTTCACAGTTGGATCATTTTATTCGAGTTTATATTTATTCAGAGTTGGATTATTTTGGAGATTAGCATGGTGATGCAATTTAATATTTGCATGGATGATTATATTGATTGGATTCATCTGATTATTATCTTGTGGAAGGAATTTTTTTTATATGTCCCATATTTGTCACATGCTAAGAATGACTACTTATTTAGTGACGTCCGGCTTAGTTTGGTGGCGGCAGTTGGCCACCTCGCTTGTCAGATTGAGCGGGGTGTTACATACTGCTCCTAAGTACCCCTAAGCTAAAAAAATGTGATTTGGACTTGACTAGTATGCCAATAGGCAAGCCAAGGGGTGCACCGATCAGCATCCCCTTATTTTTGGAAATGTTTTACCTTCCCCTCTTGCATATATTTTTCCAAGAAAGACCTTTCTTTGTCAAAAATTACTTGTTTGATAAAATTCTTTGGGTGTTTCTTTATATAGGCATACTTTTTTCTACTTGTCGTTGCAACAAATAAAAACGTCAGTGGAAAAATAAAGTGCATGCAACATATATTCGTCATTATGCTCACATTTTTCAGGTATAAAAGAAAAGATAGAAAGCAAGAAAGATCAAAACATTTGTTAGGGTGCAGCCCGGACTTTCCAAAAACCCTGTTAACAATAACCGCCTCCTCAAGCACATCGATGACTCGCTATGGACCCCCACTCCAAGAAACAAAGCTTTCCTCAAAAGTGGACAGTGGCACCATACAAGACTTATCCCATTTCCTCACATGAACAAACACCGAAGCCATCCTGTCTCAAATGTCCCATAACCACGATGTCGATATGCAAATCATCTGTGAAAGAATCAGTCCGGCAAAAGCGATCAAGTCAGTAATAGAGAAAGAAAATCAGAATCAAAGTGCAAAACTGAAAAGTAAAGTCATACCTGTCTATGGAGAACCTCTTCATGAATGGGAGTTAAACCATATATAATCACCTAAAGATGATGAGGCACTGAGATGACATGCCCACTACCCATTCGAATGTGGAATAGGGTTCTCCCTCTATTGCCACCAATTTCTCCTCATCCGGTATCTCCTTGACTCGCCTCGTGAACTCAATAGGCGGTGATGGTAGGACTTCTACATCACCCTCCATCACTTTCCTCACCACCCTCTCACCCAGTTAGAATACATACCTGAACTCAAGTGATAGAAACCTCCACATCTGGGCATGAATGTCCATAACCACTACAGCCCTCGTATCCAGATGCCAAGGATAGAACGTCGCCTATCCCCAAATAAATGTCAATCATTAAAAATATAAAGAGTGCAAATAAAACATAAAATCCAAAAGAAACAAAATCATACCTTAACCTTGTCACTCTTCAGAGCCAAAGACTCCTTCGACTTCCTATTCGGCTTCCTCCACCGATACACCCTCAGGAAGTTCTCCACCTCACTATCCTTCATGGACACCAATCCAAAATTGTGCCCAATCACCTCATGCAACCACGTCTCCAGAATACGATATAAAAATATCGAGAAGGAAACCAAGAAAATAAACAAAAGTGATATCTAAAGATTACCTCTATAAGGTATGTGGGCCTCATAAAAGTCAATCGACGACACCGACTAAAGACATCCAGAGAAGCATATAGGGATGCCAATGTGAAGCCCCCCTATGATACAAATAAAATCTCCGATATGATCCTCAAGTATGGGAGAAATGACAAATGGATGACATCACTAGTCGTTGCCTCCACAAACCCTCCCAGTAAAAACAAAATAAATAAATGAGCCTCCTGTCTCACCTACCACCTATCGATTACATCAATTTTTCTAGATAATAAGGTGTCCTTCAACACCGATATCTTGATTGATTCTGCTAAAATAATTCGCTCGGTATATCCTAGGTCAACCCGAACCGCGATCTCAGACACACACAAAGTTCGTTCCACCACGATCTGGTGACCCTCGCACATTAGACCAGTCAATTGATGAACATCCATGGGAGAAAAATTCATCTCCATGACACCAAATGTATGGTGGTGTCCCACCATCTCTTGCCTAGAGAACAAAACACCATTGAAGAGCGCGGCATCCCGTCAAAGCCCGAATCAGAGGGACAAATCCAACTACCTCCACCATTAACTTCACCACCCGAGGGAGTTTCTCTCACACTTTATTAATCTCTATCAATCCACGAGAATGGATACTCTACAGACATAATATACACCTACACATAATCCGAAACCCCTTTATCATCCTAAGGGTAAAAGAACAAGAAAATTGAAAAATAAAATCGAGATCAAGTGCTTAAGTAACAATTTAGGTTATTCACTCTTGAAGAACGATGGTTCCCCAGCTCTCGTAGAATAACCCTCTCATCAAGAAAAGGCTTGAAACTATCATAAGTGTTCTCAATACCTAGTGCCAACTGCTCGACATCACGCCACTCCAAGACAACACAGTCCTCATTAGCTATACAAGCATTGTCTATTGCACCCTCCATAATTCTTTCGAATAAATACGCTCAAAACAGATTGCTAATGAGAAAGATAAGGAATTTCACCAAATTAAAGATGTGAAAAATCAAGGAGGCCTCCCTCCTTTTTATAAGGAGCCAGGGGTATGTTGATCGACTCCCTTAGTCATGCTTATTGACAGTGATCCTTCACCTTTCTTGACAAGCCTAAGAGTTTGTACCCTATACCGATAGGCACATCTCTACTTATGCCTATCGATAGTCCCCTCAAATTTGTTCGCAAAAATTCTGAAAAATCCAGAAATTACTAAAAAAAATCACAAAATTCTCGAAAATTCCCTAGAGGATCAGGTACATAAGATATTTTTAAAAATTCTAAATAAAGCATGTTAACACTCGTACAACCCTCACTACCATCATACTCCCCAACGGGATCGAAATGGAAGAATATCATTAGTCGTCCGCTACACTTATCAAAACTCCATAGGTCCGTAAAATCAACCTCGAGCCTCTGAATCGATCTCTTTCACTCTTTAAGTCTGCAAAATTGACCTAGGTTTACAGAATCAAACCTAACTTTGTAAATTAATCTTTTTCACTCTTTAGGTCAACATAATAGACCTAGGTCCATAGAATTGGCCTTGACCATTTAAATCAGTTGATTTCACTCCTTATGTTCAAATAATCGACCTTGACCCTCTAAATCACTCATTTTCACTCGTCAGGTATGCAAAATTGACTTCATTTGAATCAGTTGCTTTCACTTTTTAGGTCAACGGAATTAACATAGGTTTTTATAATCATCATTGATCATCTAAATCGGTCACTTTCACTCCTTAGGTTCACCGAATCAACCTTGGCCCTCTAAATCAGTTGTTTTCACTCTTTAGGTCCGTAAAATTGATCTAGTTTAGAAGAATTAGCCTCGGCCCTCTAAATTGGTCGCGGCCGTCTGAAATGGTCCCCCCCCCCACTCTTTAGGTTCGAAAAATTAGGAATTACCATCTGAATCAGTCGTGTAGTCACCCTTTAGGTCCGTAGAATTAACCTATGTTTACTGAATCAACCTCGACCCTATGAATCAGTCACTTTCAAATTTTAGTTCCACAAAATTAACCTTGACCCTCTAAATTGGTCTCTTTCACTCTTTAGGTCTACATAATTGACCTGGTTCACATAATCGTCCTCGACCCTCTGAATCGATTGCTTCCACTATTTAGATCCATAGAACTAACCTAGGTCCATAAAATTAGCCTCAAGCCTCTGAATTAGTCGCTTTCACTCTCTAGGTTTACCTAATGAATCTCTCACTTTCACTCTTGTAAGTCCTCAGAACCGATCTTGACCCATTCTTTTAATCACCAAAAGAGACTTATACCCTCGAAGACTCTATAAGGTGTCTATATTTTGACGGCCTCCTCTTATTCCAAGCTCGCGTATCCTCAGTATCCGTTGCCAATGGCGCGGACCAATTACAACATAGGAATTAAAATTAATGGGTTGTTATAGTTTTTTGTAAGGTTCTTTAAAATTTTCATCTTTGAAGTTCACTTTTGAACCTCTCCATATATATATATATATATATATATATATATATATATATATATATATATATATATTCTGGTGGGCTTGTAGCTTTTTCTCATTTTCATTCCACTTTATTGCTAGTGACTAGTAATATGTAAGTTGAGCGATGTGATTATTCACGCATATTACATTTATAAGCCCTTATATTTAAACATTCTAGCATTAACATGTTTCTTAATTCTAATAATTATGCTCTTATACTGGATAACCTTTGTCTTCATTTAAATATCTTGTATAAGGTTTATTTGAGCTTTATAGGTGTTGAGGATACAAGACGTGAAGTTTGCATGTGTTTCGGGAACGTTTTGACGTATGCTTAATCTTCAAGGGAAAATGGATAGTTTCATACTCCATTACTTTTATGGTATATAATTACCAACACATAGATCATCGAATTATCTTCGTGTGGCTTCTAACGTTGCGTCAACCCAATTTCGAACAAATAAGGTATGGTCGTTTTAGCTTTATAAATGTCATAACTGAATCGATTTACCTTTGATGAAATGCATATTATTTGTCATTTAAATGCCTCGAATTGATTTATCCTTTTTCGAATCGATTCGGGTACTATTCATAGATGCAAAACTCTATTTCATTTTATTTTTTCTCCAATATATATGTAAACTTCATTTTAAGTTAGGGAGTTCATTTTTACTTCCTTTTTTTAAGTTAATTTAATTAGGTTTTGGAGCTCAGGTGATTTTGTCAGCCTATCTTCCCCTTTCTCTCCTAGCGTTCATGTTTGTAAGTTAATGGGTATTCTCTATTTCTATCTCTCCAACCATTGTTAATGCTTTATAGCTTGTTTTTCTATCTTTGTAACATTGTTTGATTTAAATATCTGCCGCCGACTGATACATCTCGATATGGTGCACTAGGTTAGTGCTGCCATCATACTTAGGAGTCACTGTAGGAGGCTTGAACTTAGTTGGGGTTGGGAACCCCACTATCCTAGCTACAAACGGGGAGCCCTCCGAGTAGCCCCTCTGTAATGGGTCCCTGCTCTTTATGAGGTCCCCTGTCTTCTCTCCGAGACGTTGGATTGAGTCATTCCAGGGTCTTCTCTCATCAACTTGGCCGAGGTTATCCCCTGCCACCTCTCTGCGATGGGCAGAAGGTTCCCCAGCTACGACCCGTTGACTGTTGACCTCTTCCTGCTCCCTGGTTCTTCTCTCCAAGGGTCGGCCTTGATCTGGCCGAGCCTGCCTATTCCCTCTTTGAGAGCCTGCCGCGCTCCTTGACCTCGATAGCCTCTGTTTCAAGTCATTGACTGGGCCCAGCCTCTCGAAGGCCGACCCTCTGCTCAATCTGTCGAAAGCCGACCCTCTTTGTTGGGCCTCTTCTCTTCTTTGGCCGACAGATCCCTGACTCTGCCTAAGGGGTCGTATGGTGTTATCTGACACCTCATACGGCTCCCAGAAGTCTTCGGGGGCCTCTTCAGCTCCTAGGTCATCATACCTGTCCTCTGGGCAAGGGTTTCCTTGCCTCCCCAGGCGCAAGCACTTAGGATCAGCAACGTCCCTCCTCCGCTGAGGTGCAGGCTGGTCCTTCATCGGTGCCTGGGGTGGTCCCCTGGCGTCAGGTTGTGGATGAACCGCCGCCGGAGTGATCATGTTCGGTGAGACTCCAGGTGGCCTCATCATCATGGTTTGGCTGAGCTAGACAAATTTCTCCTTCATGGCTTATTGTGTTGCAGCTAAAGATTTCAAGGCTGCTACCACTTCTGCCATTTCGGACTGGGGAGGAGCCTGATTGGAGCTAGCCCCTCCACCTCCGGGCAGCGGAAGAGGCGGTGGCAAGTCTGTGTCATGTGTTATCACTATAGAGCTTGAGTAGCAGGTGAGCTTAATACCTTAAAGGACCTCTTTCAATGCTGAAACAGCTCCACATAAGGGGTGGTTCCTGGTTCACCACCAGAGTCTCCGGTGAGGTAAAGTAGAAAAAGAGGAAGAGATAGCTTCTCGTTCCCACAGACGGCGCCAAAATGATGATGCCGGAATCAGCACCACCAGATGAGGTGTTTACAATCTCAACAGTAGTATAACAATGGCAGCACAGCTATATAAAGAAGATAATAGAAGGTGGTGAGGAGAAGAGGGTAGCACACCGGAATATAAGTGGTTTAGCCAATCTGGCCTACGTCCACTGTGAGTGTGTGTGAGTAATATCACTGGAAGAAGGCACTAATGGCCATGGATACAACCTCTCAAGCTCTCTCTCTCTACTGTATATTTAGACAGAGTTTTAGCTAGGGTTTTAATAGCTGGGATCCTTTTGCAAGGTAGGGGATGACCCCTATATATAGTGCCTAGGGGGTGTAATGTACCCCCCATGCATGCAATGAGCATGTGTGTGACATCCTCACCAATGTGGGCATGCCATCTGTCACTGTCACATGTAAGTAATGATGATGAAATATTCTCCCACATGTGGAGAATAATCTTGTTACAACTGATTTGTGCCCAGGTGTCCTTATCCAAATGTCAACAGATGCTCGGTAGTCATATTGGTGAATGACCTCGGCCTGGGAGAGGCCGAGCTGTAAAGGCTTGATGTCCGTTCAATCTGAGAAGTGTCATAAGGAGTCTCGATCTGATCTCAGCCGAGACATATGCTGGGGTCGGCCCGAGCCGAGGTTGGGCATATAGCATGCTGATGATTATTAATGTTTCTCGTCACCTCGGCTCAAGTCGAGGTAGAACTGGTTCCATGTTGAAGGTGATCAGGGCTCCTTGTCACCTCGGCCTACTAATGGTCGAGGTTGCTGTACCCAGGTACATGAGGATGCTGTTGATGCCTGCGATGCGCGTAGTGTCCATTGAAGTGTATATGGTAGTGTCAGCCTGGGCCGAGGTAGGTCTGGCCGAGGGATGATATTGTGGGCCCCTGGCCTATATAGGGTCGATCAATGTCTCGGCCATCATCTCGGTCGAGGTAGGTGTCCCTGGGCCGAGGTTATACTTGGGCATATCAGGTAGTGTTCCAACTCTTGTTCCTCTGAGATCTACTATGGGCTTGGTAAGATCCTGGACTGTCCCAGAGGTCCAAGGCATTGAAGATACTCTTTCTCGTTAGAGAATTACTACTCTAGCTGATCAACACATTGCATCAGTAATTATTATTAGCCTAAGTCTTTTGCTTTCTAATATTATGTTCATCCATTGACTTAAAGCACTTTCTTTTTTCATCTGGTAATGTGTTTCAACAACATTTTGAAGAAGGATGAAGCTATCAGGGCTTCAAGCTCCTCGAGTGGAGTAGAGGAAGCTTTTGTTGGGCTGACCCAATCTTTGAAAGATTCTCGTCAAAAGTAAGAGGAAGATTAAGGTGCTTGGGAGAAGAAATTTAAGTCCATTGAGATAGACAGAGATCAAGCTGTGAATGCCTCCAAGGAATTGGAGAAGAAGTTGAAGGAGTTTGAACATAGCAACAAGGAGTTTGAACAGAGCAACAAGGATCTTGAGGTTAAGATTAAGTCTGCTGAAGAGAAAGTTGTTAAACTTCAAGATGTTGAGCGATAGAAAATGGAGGTGGAAGAAAAGTTAAAGTCTTCCGAGGGGCTCCTTAGGGAAAGGACCTCCTCGGAGAAGGCAAAAAGGAAAGCTGCAGTTAAAAAATCATTCAGTGCTGGTTAGGATAAAGGCTAGAACAAGGGCCTGGCTATCATGTCTTCTCAAATGGAGTATGCAGGTGTTAAATATTTTAGGGATGGATGGGTAGCAACCTTGAAGGAGCTGAAGCTTGCTGAGAATTCTGAGTTATTCCAGCAGCACACTCATGGACCTCCTCCCTCTCCTGGAGAAAAAGAGGATGAAGATGCTTCAGATGAATCTTCCATGATGACCGAAGATCAGGCCCCTACTGTTCATATTGTTCTTCCTTTCGAGCAACTCCAACCAACCATTACTTCTGTCGAGCAGCTACCATTGTCCTCCGAGTAACTAGCCCCTTCATCCAAACCTTCTGAGGAAGTCGTAGGAAATAAGGAGAAGGTGTAAAGTTATTCAGGTTTTTTATTTTGTTGTTTTCTTGAATGTAACTTAGAACTATGTATCTCCTCTTATGATGAATAAAAATTTGAACTTTGGTTGTTCGTCTTGAATTTCTCTTTTACTTGCTTTGTCTACATCATTATTGATTCTTTTTATTTCTTCTCTTTGCTAGTTTATGGCCAGGATGGAGATCTTATCAGATCATGATACAGAATTGATGAAGAAATGCAATGACTATTTTAAAGTTGGTCATGCAAATCTTAATGAAGATAAAATCATTGATATCCTTGGTTCAGATGCTTCTAAACTAGCAGTTGAAGCTTACCAATACTTGAAGTGCTTGCTCGATCGTATTGTTGCCAACAATGTGGCCTACTGTGAGATGATTGAATATCTCCAAGGAACGATCGAGGAACTTCAGCAGTAGTACAAATAATCCTCTATATTTTTATATCAAGGTTATGAGATAAAGTACCAGCAATTGAGTGCTGATAAGGGATATGATAAGTTCATCTCTGCTCATGAGAAGAAGGAGAGTGTTCTGAAGCTTGAAGTTAAAGAGCACAGGCATATCGCCAAGTTGTTGGAGCAGGAAATCATTACTTTGCAAGAGGAAATAAAGCAACTCAAATCTGCTGCTTCTTCTTCGGGAGCCTTGGTCCCAGTAAATGATGATGGTTTTTCAATTTTGGAAGTAGAAAATGCTAACTTAAGGGATGAGTTAGAAACCTTGAAGCGGGCTGGACCCTCCACATCTACTCGTGGACGAGCAAGATCTTCTCATGGACAAGCAAGGGCTGGTCGGGTCACCATTGAAGAAGTGAGAACTCAGTCGGCTTTAGAGAATCAAGCCATTCAGTTGATGGCGAAGAACCAAGCCTTGACAGAAATGTCTAAGAAGATTCTGACCTTCACCAAACAACTCTCTAATCAAAGCTCTGCTCTGGAAAGTAAAGAAATTCTAGTGAAGAAACTCCACGAGCAACTTGAGAGGTTAACTTATCAATTCCATAAGCAGCCCAGGGAATTTTGGATGACTGGGTATAACGAAGCTCGGTACCATCTCGATGCTCGGTTGCAACAGTCAAATAATGAGAGATATAAGCAGGGGTGGTTGAATGCCTTGTGTGTGATAAAATTGGAGCAGGGCCACTACTTATGGGATTATTATGATCCTGGGGTGCTCGATTTTCCCGTGCCTTCTTTTAAGCTTGATATTAGTTGGATTCCTGCTCGTGCAATTCCTTAATGCTTGATTTCAAAGTATCTCAGCGATTACAGTCTTCATGCAAACTTTGAGATATCTTGCCCAGAGCATTTGCTTTATCGGCCTTCTATAATGAATGTTAGAATGCTGCGAGATGTAAACTTTATAAATTCTCCTTATGCATTAGATGATCCTCCAGTTGGGGTAGAACCTATTTCAAAAGCAGAAGGGAAGAAACCCACAGAGTAGGATATTCTTATGTAATGAATCAGACTTTTCACATCATATGTAATTTTACTTGATTTGAATGAAAAAAAAATTAGTCTTTTGCCATTTCATTTTCTTCTAAATAATTTGTAGAATGTCTTTGCTTGTTGGTTGGTAAATATATATATACTATACTTATCCCATTTGTTGTTTGATTATAGTGACTTGTCACTCTTTGGGCCTAAGCAATGGAATGATTTGCATCCCATGTTCCTGCTTAGTTTTAGTAATCTCGTATGGATTACCTTGTTGCCTATATAGTGGATGCCCCGTGAGGTCGTCCAACTTCTTTCCTAGTTTGGTACTAACCAACCGGAGTTGATTTTAATTGATTTACCGACCAACTGGAGTTGGTGGTAATTAGTTCCCGACCAACCGGAGTCGGTGGTAATATATTTTCTGACCAATCGGAGTTGGTGTTAATTAGTTCCCGACCAACTGGAGTTAGTGGTAATTGATTCCCGATCAATCGAAGTTGGTGGTAATTGATTTGCCGACCAACCGGAGTTGGTGGTATTTTTTTCCCGACCAACCAGAGTTGGTGGTAATTGATTTGCTGACCAACTGGAGTTGGTGGTAATTAGTTCCCGACCAACCGGAGTTGGTGGTAATTGATTCCCGACCAACCGGAGTTGGTGGTAATTGATTTGCTGTGTTGCTCTGAATTTGGGTTTGTGGTTTGTGTAATTTGTTTCACTAATACTCCGAAAAAACTTCAACAAAAGGAAATGGGGGAGAAACATCACTTTATTCATTTTGAAAAAATTGCGTTACATATGAATTTTAACTACTGATAATACTTGCGTCGATGCTCTGCATTCCATGCATTCTTGAATTCTTCTGTTACAACTTTTGTTACTCTGTAGGGTCCATGCCAGTTGGCTTCCAGTTTGTTGTGCTGTTGGATCACTTTCTTCAGCACATAATTCCCTTCCTTCAAATCACACTTCTTCACTCTTTTGTTATAGAACAAAGTTATTCGTTATTGATATGCTGCATTCCTAATTGCTGCTTCTTCCCTAACTTCTTCGAGCATATCCAGGTCCAATCTTCTCATCAAGTCACTGATAGGAGAATTGAAATTAAGCACCCTATGCGTGGGTAGACCCAATTCAGCAGGTATGATAGCCTCACTCCCAAATGCCAGCATATATGGAGATTCTCCTGTCGTTATTCATGGTGTGGTACGATAAGCCCACAACACAGAATGTAGCTCGTTAATCCAATTTCCCTTTGCATCATCCAATCATTTTTTCAAACCATTCAGTAGCATTCTGTTTGTCACCTCAGTTTGCCCATTGCTTTGGAGATGGCCTGGTGCAGAGTGGATCTTCAGTACATTGGATTGATGACAATACGCAGCAAACTCCTCGTTATCAAACTGGGTACCATGGTCAGTAATGAATGCATGTGGGAGACCATATCTGCAGATAATATTCTTCCAAATAAATTGATAGACTTTGTCGTGTGTCATATCAATGAGAGGCTCAGATTCCACCCATTTGGTAAAGTAATCCACAGCAACCACGAGGTATTTGAATCTTCCCTTGGTCGTTGGAAGTGGTCCTACCAAGTCTATCCCCCATATGGAGAATGGCCAAGGGGGCGTTATGGGTGTTAACAATGCTTGGGGAGTTCTTCGGATGTAAGAGGAGCATTGACATTTATTTCACTTCTTAGCATAATCTACGCAATCAGCTCTCATCGTTGGCCAGTAATATCCCTGCGTTGTTATTCTCTGCAAAAGCGTTTGACCTGCTACATGGGCTCCACAAGACCCTTCATGAACCTCTTCGATTAAATCTTTCACTTCGAAGGGATGGACACATCTTTGTATCCCTACTATAACTCCTCATCTATATAAAATGCCACTGGTCAATACATAATTAGCAGCTTTAAACTTCAATTTATTGGCTGCGAGTTTATCAGTTGGTAAAGCTCCCTCTTTAATATAGGCCCTGATGGGATCCATCCAAGATGGTCCCAAGTTGAGGGTAATAAAGTTCATCGTCAGATCTTCGTCTATTCTCTGACCAGCCAGGATTTCTATTGGGATTGTTCTTCGTAGCTCGGTGCGTGTGGCTGATGCTAACCGAGCTAGGGCATCTGCTCTTGCATTCTTCAATCTGGGTATTCTAATCAACTGAATTGCAGTAAAACTCGATACCACCTCCATTGCTTTTTCATGATACTTGACCATTAATTCTCCTTTTTCTACATACACCCCCAGAATTTGATTTACGATTAACTGGGAATCATTGAATACAACAACCTTCTCTGCCGTCATGGTTTTAGCCAGATTTAAGCCCAAGATCATAGCTTCATATTTAGCCTCATTATTCGAAGCTTTAAATTGAAAGCGCAGAGCATACTCCATACCAATATCATCCGGACTGTTTAAAATAATCCCTGCTCCACTGCCTGTAGTGCACTAAGATCCATCTATATACAAATTCCATATAGGTACTTCATTATCAAACTCTTGATCAGACAGAGTTCCTCAATGGAATATTTGATGCTTCCTTTTATCCTCCTCCGGCAGTTCTCGCTGCTTGTTGACTATCTTCTCTTGATCGTCTCCTACTGAAAGTTGGTCGGGGGTTAAATTTGATGATCTTATAACATCCATAGGGTGGTCTGTACTAAACTCCTGCTCTTCGGAGGCACTTTCCTGAGTAAACTCTGCGATAAAATCCTCTACTGCCTACCCCTTAAGTGATGATCTCGGCTCATACACTATATCATATTCACCAAGTTCTACTGCCCAATACATTAATCTTCCTGATTTTTCTGGTTTATGCAAAGCATGTCTCAATGGCATATCAGTATACACCACTATAGTATGGGCTTGAAAGTATGGCCTCATCCTTCTACTCTCTTCGATTAGTGCCAGTGCCAACTTCTCCAACTTTGGATATCTGATTTCTGCTCCTCGGAAGGCCTTGTTGTTGTAATAGATGGGTTTTTATACTCCGTCTTCCACTCTTATCAACGCCGAGCTAACTACATTCTCTGAAACTGCTAGATACACGTATAGTATTTCTCCCATCACTGGTCTAGATAACAATGGAGGTGTTCCTAGATATTTCTTCAATTCTTGAAAGGCCTCCTCGCATTCATCATTCCACTCAAAAGTTTTTTGGAGTGTTTTGAAGAATGGGAGACATTTGTCTGTTGCTCGTGACACAAATCTATTAAGTGCTGCAACTCGCCCTGTGAGGCTTTGCACTTCCTTCTTCGTGGTTGGAGATCGCAGTTCCAATAGAGCCTTGATCTTTTCAGGGTTCGCCTCAATCCCTCGTTGGTTAATAATATATCCAAGAAACATGCCTTCTCGTACTCTGAATATGCATTTGGTGGGATTCAGCTTCGTTTGATATTTCTCTAGTGGATCAAAGGTCTGACCTAGGTCAACTAGATGATCAGCAGCTTTCTTGCTCTTCTTCATCATATCGTTAACATAAACCTCCATGTTATGACTGATTTGCTCTGCAAACACCTTATTCATCAGTCGCTGATATGTCACACCTGCATTTTTAAGTCCAAAAGGCATAACATTATAGCAATAAGTTCCCCTTGGGGTGATAAAAGAGGTGCTCTCCCTGTCCTCCGGCTTCATTTTAATCTGGTTGTAACCAGAATAAGCATCCATGAAACTCAACAATTCATGCCCCGGGGTAGCATCCACTAGTTAATCGATTCGGGGTAAATGAATATGATCCTTTGGGCATGCCTTATTAAGATCAGTGAAGTCTAAAAACATCCTCCATTTGTTATTTTTCTTCTTTACCATCACCACATTTTCTAGCCAATCAGGATATTTGACATCCTCAATAAAAAAAGGCTTTTGTAGCTTCTTTACTTCTTCCTGTATGGCTTGGTTCTTCTCAGGACTGAACACTCTTCTTCACTGCTTCACTAGCTTGATTTACTTGTTCACGTTGAGCTTGTAATACAAGAAACTCGGGTCTATCCCTGGCATGTATTCATGACTCCATGCAAAAGTTTTCTTTCTGCGCCTTAGAAATGCTATCAATTCCTTTTTTATCGATACATCCAGTGATGAACCAATTTGAGTTGTTCGTTCTGGACGCTCGTCATCCAGAATGATATTTTCGGTAGCCTCCATGACCTGGACCTTCACGAGTTGAGACTCGTCTCTAGGGTCTAACGTTTCAATCTCTGCATCTTCTATTTCATCCACTTGATAAGTAGTAGTCTTCTTTCTGGATTCATCGCATTCCTCCTATTCGGCAGATGAATAGTAGCATTCCCGAGCTACTTTCTGGCCGCCTTTCACCACTCCTACTCTAAAGTTGGTTGGGAATTTTAAACATTGATGTACAGTAGATGGTACTACTTCGAACTTCTTCAGATATACTCTTCCCATGATGATATTGTAAGCTGATTGAATATTTTTATCCATTACGAAAAAGCGTACTCTTTATGTTCGACAAGTAGGCCATGTACTGATAAGCATATCCAACTTGATCGTCCCAAGTGAAAAAACCTTCTCGCTAGTAAATCCAAGGAGGGGCCTATGATATGGCTCCAACTGGGCTAGCTTCAGATTCAAACTGTCAAAGCATGGATAGAACATGATATCTGCTGAGCTACCATTATCCACCAGTACTCGTGAAATCACCACTTCCTTTATTATCATCTTGATCACCAATGGGTCATCATGAGGATACAGTACACTTGCCAAGTCGTTCTTAGAAAGACTAATGACCAGTTTGTCTTTATTCACCTTCCTCGGGCGATCATCTTCAGCCAGATTTATTCGCTGAATGTACGAGAAAGCTTGAGCCTCAATGAGGTAAGCTTTTCTCTCCGCAGTCATATCTCCACCTCCTACATCTCCACCCGTAATAACATTACATTCAAATGATCCGAAATGGATTGAAAATACCTCACGTTCTGGCTGCCTTGGTCTTTTGGGGAGATCAGGGTCATCTTGGTCATCTTCTGGATCTTCTTCATGACTTCTATTTTTGTCTTCTTTTGCTCGACGAGGAGACCTAGACCTTTGCCTTCCTCGGTCGCTGGTCTTTCCACCATTTTGGCGATCAACATACTTAGACAGTTTTCCTCGTCTGATGAATGCTTCAATTTCATTCTGGAGAGCTATGCAACTTTTGGTCGTGTGACCATGGTCTTTATGGAACTCGCAATATTTGGAGTTTTTCCTCTTATCAGGATATGCCTTCATTTTTTCTGGCCAGTTTAGATCATCGTTGTTCTTGATCTCTTCCAGAATGTGGTTTTTATCTACCTTCAAATGAGTATAATTTCCAAATTTCTTCAACTGTTCCAGTGCTTGCTTTGCTTTCGACTGCCTGTTGCCACCATTATTCTTCTGATCCTTCTTCTCAATCTTGTCAGCCTCGACCTTGGTCTCCTTAGTGTCTGTATTCTTCTTCGCAGCCATAGCTTCCTCGGCGTTCATAATCTTGGCTACCTTTGCCATTAGTTCTTCCATGGTCCTAGGTGGATCTTTAGCTAGAGTATAGTACAATTTATCTGGTAGCAGTCCACTCATCAGAGCAGTAATTGTTGTTTTCTCCTCGTAATCAATAACTTCAAGTTTCTCGTTATTGAAATGAGTAATATAGTCCCTGGTGCTTTCACCAGCCTTTTGTCTAACACTTAGCAACTGTGCTACTCGTTTGACTGGTTTAGCTCCAAAATAGAAGTTTCCTATAAAGAGCTCTGCCAGTTGAAGGAAAGTCACAATCTTCCCCCGAGGAAGGTTATTGTACCATATTTGAGCTGATCCGGTAAGAGTTCCTGAAAATGCCCTGCATCTCATCTCATCGGGAACTGCATAGATATCGACAGCAGCTTGGTATTGTTCTATATGAAGGACATGATCAGTTTTTCCATCATACTTAGGCATCACCACAGGAGTTTTGAATTTTGATGGTGTGGGAAAATCCATAATTGCCTGTACGAATGGTGTCCCTTGGATAAAAGTTCTTTATAGAGGATCTTTTCCTTAACCATTTCCCCTAATATGTCCTCCAACCTTTGAATAGAACCTTTCCATGCATCGTTTCCCACCTCGGGCCTATTTGTTCAAGCGACTGATCGCGTTGAGTTTTCCTCTTGGGATCCTTTATTACGGACAGTTGGTCGTGATTGGGCAGAGCCTTCTCTTAAATTGGATGGTCGTTGAGAGTTCCTCGATGTAATCTTTGGAGGATTTCTATTCCTCCTAGGGATCAAACGATAAAAAGGAGAGACTCTACTCAACCTTTCTAGAGCACTAGTCCTTTCTGGAGGTAGAGTGACATTTCGTTGAGAATCTGTAGCTCGTACGAAGGAAGTCCGACCAGGTTGATAAGAAGGATCATTAGATTTCCTAGTACGATATAATTTGGTGCGTCTAGATCGAGATTCTTCTGGGAATATCATTTGCCTAGTTCGCGATGAGGGTAAACGGGTATTTCTCTGAACACTTCGTTGTCCTGATTGGGCTGGCACTCCACCTTGAACAGTTTGTATAAGTTGATGCATGGTTTCTTGCATTGCCGTTTGGCCTTGGGCTAAATTAGCCTTTATGCCAGCCAGATCTGGAACATTTGGGGGAATAGATGGATTTGGAGGGATCCCAGCGTTTCGATTAGTGGATTCCGGATTATCGGCCATTGATGATGAATTGTTTTAGTGAAAAATGCTATGTACAATCGTTTCCCACAGACGGCGCTAATCTGTTGATGTAAAAAACTAGATTCGATCTAATTATTTTAATTACAGATGAAAATGAATAAATAAATAAGACAATGGATTTTTAAAGTGGTTCAGCCTTATGAGAATGGCCTACGTCCACTGTTTTTGTATTGCTGACTGTTTGCCTGGAATTCCCAATAATGGATTTATCGTGAGATCCAGAGTCTCCTTCTAATGAGGAGGTTACAATGTATTTACAGTTGTCTTTTAATTCTCTTGATTCGGATGATCTGCACGCTAAGTAGCTCGAACCGCCTGAGTTGCGTGGAACGCTTAAGTTGCTCGGAGCCTTGAGTTCCTCGGGGCTCCTAAGCTGCTCGGTATGATTGAGTTGCTCGGGGCTCTTGAGTAGCTTGGTGACAGTATGTTGTCCGTTGGAAGTATTTGTAATTGCCATATAAGTTGACACGTGTCTTTAAGTGAGTAGTCCACTTCAGCAGACTAAATTTGGTATCAACAGGCATGGTTATCCACATAAATCCTCTAGCTTTTGTCCTTCTTTGGCACCAATAAAGTAGGTACAATGCAAGGACTCATACTTTTTGTGAATAATCCTTTTTGTAACAGCTCTTTAACCTACTACTGTAAAATCTCGTGCTCCTTAGGTTTCATCCCATACTAGGATAATATCAATAGACTGGCCCCGAGAACCATATCAATATGGTTTTATATGTCATACATTGGTGAAAAGTGATTTGGTAACTCTACAGGAATCAGATCCTAAAATTCTTCCATAATTGGTTACAGAATCTTAGGGATTGGTGTAGCTTATTCAATATTTCCCTTCACAACCAGTGTTATTCCCCCTTTATCTTCCTTTATCCTAAAACTCTTTCTCCTTCAATATTAGGAAAGTTTGCCTCTCTACTTTAGAACCATTGGGTATAGTTTCTCTTTAACAACGACAACCTTGTTCTCATGCCACACAAATTGGTATGTACTATCTTTGCCCTTGTGGGTGGCATTATTATGTTGCACACTTTCTTGTTAATCGTGCAACGATATTTGAATATGTTGTGTCGTTGATAATTAACTTCCTTCCATAGGGCCAAAAATAATCTCTGCACCCACAGGCTAAATGTTCCCCGTCATAGCTCTACGATCTCTACCCCATCATACTCATCCTAGTTCATATTCTTCCCCCTTCGTGTTCTCAACTATGTTTATTCAGGTCCTCATAGGACACTCGTTAAACTTGTGCCCTACTAGTTGAAAACGATAGCATTTAATCGCTCTAGGATAAGCGTATTAGCTAAGATTAGATCGATTCTACCACATCTGAGGACTATGTTGACCACCCTGGGTGTAGCTGGTAACCAATCCTGGATCATAAATATTGGCTCAAGATTGAAATTAGGCTGTAGGTATAAGCTTACCTTTGTTTACTATTGGTCCTGCATATGACATTTTAGTGCTAGTGGGCGTCTGCTTCATCGATCTTGCCATCTGAGCCTCAAACTTAGTTGCAATATTCATTGTTTTTAATAAACTCCACATGGTTCATAGACTAATCGGATCACAAATTTTTGGTCACAATTATTATATGAATCTAGAGATTTGTTGGCTCCCTATCTCAGTCCAATTATTTTGTTCATTCAGTCTGTAAAACTTCTCTGTATAATCAATGACTGATAGCGTTCCCTGTCGGCAGTTCAGATATTATTTATACAACATATGTTCATTATCTAGAGGTAACAATATTTTCTTCATAAGTTTTTTCATCTTCACATATGTTCTAACAGGTTGTTTCCCTTGGCGCCTCTTGTTGTACTGCATTTTCTCCTACCAAGCTAACACGCCTCCTTTTAATTTATAGGTCAATAATTTCTCTTGCCTATCTTCAGAGATATTCATGATATTAAAAAAATCCCACTGTACTTATCCAATGAAGAAAATCCTCAGTATGAAAATGCCATTGAAATGTGGAATATCAATTTTATCTTTTATTCACGAACACCATCATTCCTATAGTTGTGATAATCCCTCCTACCGCGACTGTTCAATATATCATTTTCAAACTCGTTTGAGTCTAAATCTGCACCACCTTTTTACCCATGATTTGTCTCCCATGAAAAACCTCATGGGCATGATCCCTTAATGGATTTTGATGCGCGTTACCGCCAAAAGCAAGTGCAGTGAGTGTTCGTTGTATCTCTTACACCATCTGATCCATACGTTAGAGAGTCTGATGCATTTCTTCCACCCACTTTTTTTGAACCTGCATGGCTTCCCAAACATCCCGTAATCCTCGATTTGCATCGTCGAAGTGGCTACTTCAAGTTTCATTGTTAACCATCAAACCGGATGAAATCAAGGCTTTAGAACCAATCGGTGTAGCAAAAAGTGATGAAATAAAGGGACCAAACCTTAAACCCATAAATCCATAAGGCAGAAGCCTCACATGATTTCAAAAGAGTGAATAAACTCCAAATTATATTTGTAGTAAGAACGATGTGATTACAAGCTTACACCTATTACCTATATATAGGCAAGTAAAAAAGGAAACAAAACATTAAAATAATAAATACTTAACCCAATAGAGAAAGCAATTGAGGAGATGAATTAACACATAAACCACCCATTTAAAAAAAATAAAAAATATAGAAGTGATATTTGTGGTTTATCACTTCACATGACGCATATTAAGGTTTACCACTTATTGTAGTGCAAGAGGCATGATAAGCACCCAACAGTGTTTAAATAATACGCCGAATAGATGATTTTTAATTGCTAATTTTTGACAAAATGTGTCTTATACGCGTATTTGTCTATTGTGCAGACTTGTTTGCAGTTGCGGTTTCAAAAGCGTTATTTCAAGGCAAATTGCATCAAGAAATGGCTAAATCACCAATCCCGTAACCCTAGCCTACTCCAAACCAAGCCTAAACCTACCCCGAACCCCATATGTGTTTAGTTTGTACTTTTTAGACTTTTATTTTGTGTCGTTTTATTTTTAGGATTTATTTAGAATTTTCTAGAATTTATTTTCTATTTTTCTATTTCTTTTTAATTAGTGTATTTTTATTTTTATTTTTATTTTTATTTTTATTTTTATTTTTATTTTTATTTTTATTTTTATTTTTATTTTTATTTTTATTTTTATTTTTATTTTTATTTTTATTTTTATTTTTATTTTTATTTTTATTTTTTTTTTTATTTTTTTTATTTTTATTTTATTTTTTATTTTTTTTTTATTTTTTTTTTATTTTTTTTTTATTTTTTTATTTTTATTTTTATTTTTATTTTTATTTTTATTTTTATTTTTATTTTTATTTTTATTTTTATTTTTATTTTTATTTTTATTTTTATTTTTATTTTTTTTATTTTTATTTTTATTTTTATTTTTATTTTTATTTTTATTTTTATTTTTATTTTTATTTTTATTTTTATTTTTATTTTTATTTTTATTTTTATTTTTATTTTTATTTTTATTTTTATTTTTATTTTTATTAGTTTCTTTTCAGGAATTCATTTATTTTTAGTTTTATTAGATTTTACATTTTTTTAGGATTTTAGTTTTTAGTTTTAATAGATTTTTATTTTTATTTTCAATTTTTTTTATTTGTGTCTTTTATTTATACATTAGGATTTTATTTTAGTAGATTTTAATTTTTAGTTTTATTTTTAGTTAGCTAGTTTTATTCTATTTTTAGTTAGGTGTACAAATTAAACACACACACCCTACACATTCATACATCCAAACACACCCTCACCCTAACACCATACACCCCCATCCACACTCAAATACCCCCTAAGACACACATTACCATACTCCCTACCTCACCCAATTACCCCTCATCATCTTCCACAAAGCACCCCCACGTTCTCTCTCTCCTCCATGGCTAAACCAACATCCCTCCATAACCATATACCCACCTTCAAAACCTCCATTAAACAACAAATACCCAACTCAAACCAAGCCTCCATCCATTGCCCGAAACCAATACCCACTAGTTATCAACCTGCCACCAACCAAAATAAAAATCGAAGCCCACACGAACCCGCTTCCTTCGGCCGTCGACCACCCCGACCCAAGCCGCGGACACCCACTGTCACCGTTGCCCCATCTCCGACCAAACCCATTTAGAAACCCATTAACCGAACTACGATCTCCACCCGAACCACAAACTCGGAACCGCCGGCGATCTCAAACCCGAGATCACGACCCATTCCAAGAACCCGGACCTGCCTTTAATCCAAAACCCACCTCGATCCTATTACAAACCTGCAACTTCGATTCTTTCGCCATGTCCCATCAGGAAGCTTAGTTACCCAATTTTATCCTTTGTACAACACCATAACAAAATCCACAGACCTATCTCATTACCGGTCCACTCTTAACCTCCGATTTTCAGAAACCCAGCTCATTAAACCTGCAAGAACCAAGTTGCTGTCTATTCTGAAAAAAAAAAAAAAATCACATCCACTCCCCCTCCCCCCTTTTCTATACTACCTCATGTGTATCTTCCAATTTTACCTCTTTCCCCATGTGTGCCAATTACAAAAGGAAGACATTACCATTCATTTAGAGATACTGTTGGAGACTAGAGAGAGAAAAAAAGGAAGCTGCAAATATAGTGCAGGTGATAAAAAAATATCTGTAGACAGAAATACTATTAGTTTAGTGAGAGAAAACAAAAAAAAATATTGTAGCATCAAAAAGATATTTTTATGTTATATATTGATTGGTTGAAATTTTTTTCTCTCATATTCATATGGACTCATTTATTTATTCTATGTATTGGAGTCCCATTATGGATGGCTAATCTCTCCCATTCAAGGGATGAAATGAAGCCCCGATAGAACCAAGTTGTCTATTTTGCTAATTTTATTTTGTTTAATTTCCTTTGATTAGTAACCTTAATTACTACACTTGTTTTTACATTGAAAAATAGAAAACCATCCTTGAGAAAGGATTAAAGCTTGTGTTATAACTTTATTATTTTGATTCAAACTAGAGATAGGCTTTTCAAAATAATTAAAATTATAATATAAGTTTCTTCTACTCTTGTTTCATTTTGTTTAATTAAAATTTGTTGGATAAATTTTCCCTGGCGGGTGATACACTTGATTAATTTTAATTCTTTTGGAGTAGATTTATAGTAATTAAAAAATACTTTTCTAAAATAATATTTACTTAATTCATTAGGGTAATGAGAATTAACTTTTACATTAGTTGAATATTTTGGAAATCAATCAAAATAAAATAGTTCAAACTAGATTGAATGCGTGAAATGGGGGTGGATTTACATCCCTTGATCCCTCTTACTAGTATCTCTCATTTAGTTTTTTTTTCACTCACATTTTTTTTCACACACCTTTTAGTATTTCTTGAGATTTTTCTTATAGTTTAGTTTATATATTTCATTTAGTTTAATTAGTTCACCATCTAAAAAAAAGTTGTTTTAATATAAAAAAACATAAAAAAAAAGTAGAAAAGCAAAGAAAAGCAAAAAAAATTAGAAGATAAACCTAACTAGTAAATTGGATTACATGATTCTTCTTGTGTTTCATTCCATTAAGTTGGATAGACACCCTTATTTACCTCTACACTAATTTTGTTATATTTTTGTAGGTAATTGAAGGAAATTGTTGATTAGAATGGCTTTACATCAACGACACTATACGAGAACACACTAAGAAGCATTTTCTTCTTTATATCAAATGGCATCGTTGTCGCTTTTTTTAGATTGACGCACTCGAGAAGATTTTTGAATTGTAATTCATTAGTTATTTAGTAGAATTTTCCCCTTTTATTAGAAGTGTTGTATTGGGATTATTGAGGCCTTGTATTTATTTGGGTGCATTTTGACACCAATTTATTTGTAATAATTATTCATAAAGAAAATGAACAAAAATGGAAGCCAGACAAGGTAGAGAGAGGATGTCCAAAGGCGAGGAAACGAATCCTCTCTACTTTGGGTCGGTAGGACTCCTGGGGCCAATTGAGATAGGAAAAATCTCCCCCCGGTCGACTCAACTCGATCTTCACCCCACGCGTGTCAAAACCATGGGAGGTACCTTTCTAAACACTCACGCATCTCAGGCAAGTGAGTCAATATTTGTGTGTGCCTACGTGCTCTTAAGTGAATTTACTCTCACATTTATTTTTTAATTGGTGCGATAAATTAATCAACTAAGACCTACACCCGGTCTTTCACGAGAAGGGATTTCATCACCCAACTCACTCACTTATCCCTTGTGTGCTACCCTAGCCATCATTAATTTGAAACCAATTAACTAGATAGCCCCATAGGATACGGTGTTCGTAGGCCCCTTTTTGATCAATTTGACTTGTAGGATAATCCATAGAGTCCTCTCCACCCGGTAAATCCTCGAACTGTTTGCTTTGAGGCAGGTAAGTGTCCAGGGAAACTGGGTTTCAAGTGCAACCGCCCAGTAAAACGGGTTTGTGTTGTCCCTAGCATTGTACCGGTCGACCGCTTCGTCGTAGTATGTTTCTGGCGAATCTCTGTGGAAAGCCTCTGGTTATCTTGTGATTAAAGTATGAACACACAGTTTTGCCAAGGCGATTACAAAGATAAATTCCGTGAATTTTTATCGCCCGCGGAGTAATTAAAATTGACTACCCTCTCACCTAAATTGAAGAAAAAATTGGCTATGTGCTAGTTATGAGTTTTACCTTGCTTGTTCGTATCTACTTTACTCTTTAGGTAGTCATTTTTACGCTCCCTCATTTTTGAGTTTCAAGTTGCGTCCATTTCCCCTTTTTCCAATAAAAATCCAAAAATATTTTCTTTTTCATTTTCTCTCTCATTTTTTTCAAAAATTCAAAAACATTTTTTCCTTTTCTCCAAAAATATTTTCTTTCCCTCATTTTCAAAAAAAATCCCAAATATATTTTCCTTTTTCTTTTCAAAACATAAAAATTCACTCTTTGCATGCCCACGTGGCAACGAGTTAATCATCGATTAATTCGTTCCCATAGCCCTTCTCCCATCTCATCCTCATTAGGAGAACCTCGTGTTCCCCTTGATTTTTCCCTACCACCGATCACTTCGAGTTGTCCCCGAGTCGACATCTTTACTTCATCCATCCATCCACCCACCATGGCCGACGAGCGCGCCTTAAGGGACTTTTTTGCCCCGATAATGTTTATCCCACCATCATGTATCGTTCTTCCACCCACCCCAGCTGTCCAATTTGAAATTCGCCCGGCAAAAATTTCTCACGATTTGTGCTACTTTTAAGAATCAAAACTTATATGAAGAAAATGTGTGTCTTCGGTTGTTTCCATTTTCTCTCAATGATAATGCATCCATGTGGCTCCATTCATTTCCACCGTATTCTATCCTTACATGGGAAAAACTTGTGAAGAAGTTCATGTCAAAGTTTTATCCAATGAGAAAAACTAATGAAATGCGCCAAGCCATCCAAGATTTCTGTCAAAAGCCAACCGAGCAATTTTGTGAAGCATGGGGCCGTTTTCAAGGTTACATCAATAGTTGCCCACATCATGGTCTCGAGAAAAGTCACTTAGTCCCCAGTTTTTACAATGGTCTCGTTCCCGCTTCCCGAACCATGATTGAATCCATTCATAAAGGGAAGTTCATGCACTTAACTCCCACTGCCGCCTACAATTTTCTCCTAGAATTAGGCGATGACTCCCAAGATTGGGAGGGCACCAATGACTTTTCGAGATTCGAGCCACCACGCATAGGGAGAACTTATGAAGTAAAAAATGATCCTAATTTTACAACTTTGCTTCATGGCTTAAACACTTTGACTAAAACCATTGACGCTCTCAGTTGTTCTATGGAACAAAATGTTTCTCTTTCTAAACAAGTGATGAATGTCAACGAGTCTAGTCCTTCTTCTTATAATGTTTGTATAAATTAAGACCATTTAACTCATTTGTGCCCTCTTGTTCAAGATGATCCCAAACCTACCATGGCCCAGGCATGCGCGTTTGATACCACTAGGAAACCCTCTCCCCCGTCGTTTACTTACAACCCCAATAATAGGAATCATAACTATTTTTCCTATAAGTAAGACAATAACCTCGCTCCATCACGCCTACAACAAAATGTAGGTGGTCCACCCGGGTTTCAACAAAACCCACAAAGGCAACATCGCCCTCCCCTCCAGAACCACCATGCTCTATACCATAAACCACATCATCCATCACCCTTTGTCCCCCACTGAGGACCATCACGTATCAATCATCAAATTGTCCCTATTCCACCTCCCTCTTATGATTATTTACCGCCGCTTAGTTCTCATCGTGAGTTGGTCCCCCAACCCCTCTATGCCCCTCTGCCCCAATCATCCACCTCCTCTCTTGATAATATTCTCACTCAATTTATCACGACTCAAGAACAAACCGCAAGCACAGACTTAAGCCATCCAAAAACTTGAGCAGTGTCTTAACCATTTTGAGTCTGAGCGAGAGAAAGGTCGACTCCCGAGTCAACCCAATGCTAACCCTAAGGGGAATGGCAAAGAGTCAGGTTATGAGGTTTAATATGTACCAACTCCCCCAACATTCCAAGCGAACATGAAAGCGGTATCTACTCTAAGATTGGGAAAATAGGTTGACAACGGTGTTGATGTAACCCGTGATGTGCAAACCTCACCCATACCGAAAGGTCCATTAGATCCTTTTTATAAGGTTTTGCCACCCACAAAATCCACATAAAAGAATGAGTCTAAACCTAATGAGTCGACCATTGTCTATGTGCCCAAAGCACCCTTCCCTCATAGGTTGGCTCCAACAAAGAAAGCCCAAATATTTGATGAGATCAGACAGGTATTTCAGAATGATCACATTAGCATTCCATTCCTCACCGCGATTCGACAAGTTCCCTCTTATGCCAAATTCTTGAAGGACTTGAGCACTGTGAAGCGTCGGGCGAATGTGCCTCGTGATGCCTTCGTCACTGAGCAAGCCACGTCCCTTATCCATGAGAACGGTGTTGTGAAGTTCAAAGACCCCAGTCGTTCTCTTACATGTTAGGAGATAAGTTCACTACTCAGGCTTTACTTGATCTTGGGGCCAGTGTTAATTTGTTACCTTACTCCCTTTGCCTTGAGTTAGGTTTACAAAATATCAAACCTACACGGGTCACTCTTCAACTTGTTGATCGTTCCGTAAAAGTGCCTAAAGGACTAGTTGAAGATGTTTTGGTAAAAGTTTTTTACTTTTACTAAACTGTGGATTTCAACATCTTAGACACTCTTGCTCCCTACCCAACCAATATTCCAATTATATTGGGTTACCCCTTTTTGGAAACTGCAAATGCTGTCATCAATTGTCGTGATGGGTCCATGAATCTTTCTTTTGGCAACATGACCATTGAAGTAAACATCTTCCACCTTATGCAACAAAAGGCCGACAATGATTCTATTAATGAGGTGTATATGATTGACTCCTTGGTCCAAGATATGTTGGATCAAATATATCTCGAAGATCCTATCCGACAATATTTAGCGCACTTTGGGTCCGACTTTGATATTGATTCCTCCGTCTCTGAACTTAATGCCTTGTTAGATTCTACAACACTGATGGACACTTCCACTTGGGCTACTCCTTTCGAGTCCCTCTCTATCGACACTCTTTATTCTGTGGATCACCCAGTTAGGCCATACCCCGATATTTCCCTGGACTCCGTTTCTGCGTCTGAGTCCGATGCCTCTCCTGAACCACCACCTAGTTTGGAGATTAAACCATTACCTGTTGAGTTGAAATATACTTTCTTAGGCCCAAACCATCATCACCCAGTTATAATTGCTTCTGACTTGACCACGGATCAAGAAGAGCAATTGGTCCACACTCTCACTAAACAGGGCACTGATATAAGGTGGACTATTTTAGACATTCACGGTGTGAACCCCAATGTTTGTATCCATCTCATTCATTTGGAGGAAAATGCCAAGACTTCGCGTGAGACACAACGTAGACTCAATTGTGCTATGAAAGAAGTTGTGAGGGCTGAAATTTTAAAATTGCTTGATGCCGGTATTATTTACCCCATATCGGATAGCCAATGGGTCAGTCCCATTCATGTGTTGCCTAAAAAATCTGGCATCACCATCGTTAAAAATAGTGATGATGAGCTTGTTCCCACCCGTATACAAACCGAATGGCATGTTTGTGTTGATTATAAAAAGCTCAATGTTGTCACTCGCAAAGACCACTTCCCTCTCCCATATATTGACCAGATGCTTGAATGTTTAGCAGGCCATGCTTACTATTTCTTCCTTGACGAATATTCAGGGTACAACCAAATACCAATTTCCCCTGAAGACCAAGAGAAGACTTCCTTTACTTATCCATTTATCACATTTGCATACTCTCGTATGCCCTTTGGCCTTTGTAATACACCTGAGACTTTTAAAAGGTGTATGACTAGTATTTTTAGTGACATGGTCGAGCATTTTCTCGAAGTCTTCATTGATGACTTCTCCATTTTTGGTTCATCCTTTGAACAGTGCTTGCCTCACTTCACTATGGTCCTTCAGTGTTGTCAAGAAAAGATCCTCAATTGGGAGAAATTCCATTTCATGGTAAAAAGGGGTATTATTTTAGGTCATGTTGTCTCTAGCTCCGGTATTGAGTAGATAAAGTGAAAGTCGACTTGATTTCCACACTTCCCATTCCTAAGTTTGTTAAGGACATTCACTCCTTCTTAGCACATGCGGGCTTCTATCAGCGTTTCATTAAGGATTTTTTTAAAATCGCTCGGCCTTTAACAACCCTTTTATCCAAAGATGTCCCATTTGTATTTGACAAGGCATGTGTCGCATCTTTTGAGCGCCTTAAAGCCGAGCTCACTTTCACTCCTATCATGCAACCTCCCAATTGGTCACTGCCATTTGAGCTTATGTGTGATGCATCTGATTTTTCACTTGGTGTCGTGCTTGGCCTGAAGGTTGACAAGTTCCCCCACGCCATCTATTATGCTAGCAAAACTCTTCATGATGCTCAACTTAATTACACGACAACTGAAAAGGAGTTGTTGGCTTTTTGCGCTTTATAAGTTTCGATCATATTTCATAAGTTCCCCTGTCATCGTGTACACTCACCATGCTGCCTTGAAGCACCTTCTTCACAAGAAGGATTCAAAACCACGATTGATACGATGGATTCTCTGACTATAAGAGTTTAACCTTGAAATCCGTGATAAGAAAGGTTGTGATAATGTATTTGTTGACCATCTTTCCCATATTAGTATTACGTACGACTCTGATCATGTCACCATCTCTGAGTTATTTCTCGATGAACAACTTTTTGCTATCTCCACCTCGCCTTGGTATGATGATATAGTTAATTTCCTCGTTACCGACCAACTTCCCAATCATTGGTTGAAATAAGATCTCTCCAAATTCATAGAGAATGTGAAGTTTAACTCTTGGGATAACCCGTTCCTTTTCAAGTATTGCGGTGATCAAGTCATTCATCGTTGTGTTCCCGAGGGTGAAAAGTTAAGCATTTTGTCCTTCTGCCACGATAGTGCCTGTGGTGGCCACCTTGGTTCCAAGAAAACTGCATCCAAAATTTTGCAAAGTGGTTTCTATTGGCCAACCCTGTTTCGAGATTCCCATCACTATTGTCTGGCGTGTTCTAAATGCCAATAATCTGGGCGTATATCTCGACGTCATATGATGCCTCTCACACCTATTCTAATTGTTGAAATATTTTATGTGTGGGGTATTGATTTTATGGGACCATTTCCCTCCTCTCATGGTTTCCAATATATTCTTGTTGCGGTTGACTATGTCTCCAAATGGATTGAAGCAATCACTTTCCGCACCAATGACCATCGTGTTGTGGTCAATTTCCTTAACGAGCATGTTTTCACACGTTTTGGAACCCCCCCAAAGCTATTATTAGTGATGGTGTTAAACATTTTTATAATCGAGTCTTTGAACACCTTGTCAAGAAGTATGGTGTTACCCACAAAGTTGGTCTCTCTTACCACCATCAGACTAGCGATCAAGTTGAGGTTTCTAACTGCAAGATCAAGCAAATTCTTGAAAAAAATCGTCAATCCTAATAGGAAGGACTGGTCCTTACGCTTGAACGACGCATTGTGGGCATACCGTATAGCTTATAAGACTCCGATTGGCATGTCTCCTTATCGATTGGTCTTCGATAAGCCTTGCCACCTTCCTGTCGAGCTCGAACATCATGCATATTGGGTTGTCAAAGTCCTTAATTTTGATATAAAGGAGGCAGGAGTCTATAGGAAGCTACAAATTAATGAATTGGAGGAGATAAGAAATGAAGCTTGTGATTTGTCCAAGAAGTACAAGGACAAAATGAAGTGGATCCATGACCAAAGCATCATGCGAAAAGAATTCCACCCTAGTCAAAAAGTTTTGTTATATAATTCCCGTCTTCATCTCTTTTCAGGGAAGCAGAAAACTAGGTGGTCTGGGCCCTTCATTGTTGAGTCAGTTACTCCTTATGGCGCCATCATCGTTCAGAATCCTAAGGATGGTAGCCTTTTTCAAGTCAACTGTCAACGGTTGAAGCCTTTGTTAGAGTTAGGCCCCATCAAGTTGAAGAAATTGACCTTGTATATCCGATCTATGAAGACTGACGATTCAATCTTGTTTGGGCGTGATTCTCGTCACCCAGTTTTCTACCGCCCCGCACTTTCATCGTTCTTATCTTTAAGGTGAGAGTGGTTCGGTCTGGTTGAAGACGTTAAACTTAGTGCTACCGGGAGGCAGCCCGTGATTTCTTGTATGAGTCTCATCATGTTTGGGGGTGGTGTTTGACACC